>JAEIIJ010008833.1:0-65791 GCA_018904815.1 Drosophila ogumai | reverse complement strand
TTTCAATATAAAATTAATAAATTTATCGAAAACCGATAGCAATGTATACATTTTTCAAATTTTTAAATTATCAAATAATTTAGGTTCATAAACGTAATGTTAAATAAATGAATTATAAAAAACAAGTCAATTTTTTTTTATTAAAGGACTAAATAAATAATTTATACATTAACCTTAATTAATTTCAATATATTTGTTTCCCGTAAAAAAGGCACAAGTCCATCACTTAAAAACCCTTTGTTTGAATGCTTAAACAAATAATAAAAATGCTATGTTTTCTTTTTTTAATCTTTTATATTAAAGTTAAATTAAATTAATTAAATATTAAAATAAATTTAAGGCAACATTTTGTTACTCTCATCTGGCCGGTTGTTGTATAAGGTGTGGTTTGAGTATGTGTATGAATATCAGGTGTGGATTTTTTAGGTGGAAATTAAAACTTTTTGGTATTTTTTAGGGCAATAGTCTATTTTGATCTGGTAATACTCCCTTTTCGTACTACTTTCCTGGCGTGAACACGCGGATTTCACTTGGTGGATTTTAAAATCAAAAAATAAGGTAATTTTGGCAGCCATCCGGCCGGCTAACCCATCTATTTATGCTATTGTGTGTGCGCTTCATCTCGTTTCAATGAAAAACAGCCGGCAGGATGACCAAGAAGCGCCGTAATGGAGGACGCAACAAGCACAACCGCGGCCATGTGAAGCCCGTGCGCTGCACCAACTGCGCCCGCTGCGTGCCCAAGGACAAGGCGATCAAGAAGTTCGTCATCCGCAACATCGTGGAGGCGGCCGCCGTCCGTGATATCACCGAGGCCAGCATCTGGGACTCGTACGTGCTTCCCAAGCTCTACGCGAAGCTCCACTACTGTGTGTCGTGCGCCATTCACTCCAAGGTGGTGCGCAATCGCTCCCGCGAGGCCCGTCGCATCCGTACGCCGCCACTGCGCTCCTTCCCCAAGGACATGGCCCGCAACAACCAGAATAGGAAGTAGATATTTGGTCCCTGAATAGCTGAAGGTATAAGAAGGAACACTGGATGCAGCAACTTCGACATGGAATCCACCAACACTTCCATCTAGAGCCGGGTTTCTTTCATGCAAATTTTATTTGGTTTTTGTGGAACGCGGCGAGGCGAACAGAAGTAGACGAAATATATTGATGCATCCAGTTTTTTTATAATTCGAATCAAACAGTGTGTGCTTATTTATCACAAAAAAGGAATCCGTAGCTTCGATCTTATCAGAGCTACCATCGAAGACCAGCAGAGCAGGCATCCCTACAGGATTTTGCCCCGAGAAGGGGTGTGGATTTGACCAAGTGAAGTAAGGATAGCATTGGGTGCAGTCGAGACCGACATGGATGTGAATAAAGTAAGTGGAGTATATCTATTGAAAGTAGAGAGAATCCCTTTTATCCAGATGTTATATAGCAAGTAAGTCTAACTTGGGTCCTGAGGATCTTATTCAATATAGGTTACAAAATATAAGGCAAAATAGCCAATCAAAGGGATGATAAAATACATTATATACAGGATTTTTATTGAAAACAGATTATTCTTATAGCAAAAACAATATTAACAGAAAATAACCATTTTATTAGAATGAAAGCGTAAGGGTGCCAAGTGCATTTAAGATACTAAAGATATAATGCAGAATTTATAGTCACTTTAAAAGCTATCTAAGTGAAACGTTATCAAAAGACTTCCTATTGCAGGTAGTATATGTTGTTTGAACATGCCGGACATATATTATATCTTAAAGCTGTATTTTTTAAAATTATAAATGGTCTTTTATATTTCCATCTAATCAGTGACGTGGCTTATATTGTTAAATATTATATTTTCCAAGCCGCGATTTTATTTATAAAACTCAAGTTGTTGCTCTAGGAACGTACCGAAAACTAACAAAAAAATAATGAAAACATTTATATAACTTCGATGTTTTCTACAAATTTTGCAAGGATCTTCAGATGAATTGAATAATAAAAATATTAATAATAATAATTATAATAATTTCTCAAGACTCAACTTTGTTCTGGTAAAAGTATTTATGGAAAGTGCAAGCAAAGGTTTAAAGAAGTTTTCCTAAATATCGATATTTTCTTTATTTATGCTCATGTACTTATTTTTAATATAAAAAGTTCCGCTGTAGACGATAAGCTCAGAAATCTCCATCAAGTCATGTATTATGTTATTTCCCAGAGTTGGTAACCGTTTTTATTTATTTAAACAATTCATTTAATTAACTTTTATTGAAATGGCAATCAATAAAAACAGAGTAATTCATAAATCGTTCAAAAACCCAAACACTGATTGTTAGTGGTGGTGAGTCTACTCTGTTAGTGGTGGTGAAAAACAACAAATAATATCGCCTTTTCATTAACGTGGAACTGCACACTTCGGAAATTTTCCGCAGGCAGCGCCACTGTGTCAAATGTAAAATGTATATTTCCGCGCCACTTGATTTTAACTTTGTTTTCGATAAAATTAAAAAAAAAAAAAAAAAGAATGTCTACAGGTTTTAAAAAATCCTGCGTTTATTTTAATTTATATACAGACATAATGAAGCGTTTGAAATGTGTAGGTATAGTTAATTCATAGCCGCACTTACTAGATTTAAAACATTAAGTTTGAATACATTGGTTTTAAAACTGACATTATTGGAATTTAAAATATTTTTTATGATTTTTAATTTAAAAAAATGTTCTCAGGTGCCTTAATATATATTTTCCTTAATTTTTCTCTTATTGTTTCTGCACAATACCTTTTTATTTTCGTAAATAACCATTGCAATTGTTCGTAGGAGACAGGCTTCAGCCAGACCTACTGTTTTTTGACATAAATTACACAGACGTGAATGCAAAGGCAAATGAGTCGCATGTGTGTGTGTACACATCCTTTTCCTGCTTACCCTTTTTTCACGATTTTTGTTGTGTTCTTGAGCTGTTACAATTTTTCCTTGGTTTTCTGCCGATTCAGCAGCCCGAACTCGCTGCTGGGCTGAATTATTGTTTTCTTATGACAAGAAAATAAAAATAAAGCGCGTATATCATTTATTTAACTAGTTCACTGACATTTTTACAGATTTTCGTCCTTAAAGCAACCTGATTTTCCCGGTTTCTCCAAACATACATGTGTCGCAAGCCACATTTTCCTCCAAAATGGCCTATATTTAATTAAAGTAAATAAATAAAATCATTCAAATAGCAATACATTAAAATAAGGTTCAAAACTTACCGGTTTAAGACTTCAGGTAGTGCGTGCCAAACCGGTGTTGGATACCAAAAAAGGTTTATATACCCCTTGAATATCTCAGGCACCTTCTTAGTGTCAGGATGCTTTATGGGGAAATGGAGTTTGAAAGGCCCTGTATCTTTTTCTTCTTTCTCCTGAAGCTCACTATTGGATTTTTCGATATTCTTGTGATGCAAATAGACGAAGGGAGAGTGAGTCCAACGTCGCCGTAGTCGAGGGGAATGGCCTGATCCCAGCCACATGGCAGTAGACACGACGACTCTCTTGCTTCTCTTGAAAATACATGTGTTGTTTAAAAATACGATAAAGTAATAAACAAGCTTTCATGATTAAATGGCCTACTGGTGGTGAGAAATGTAATAAGAATAAGGAATGTCACTGACAGGAAAACCGTACTTATAGTATATACTTTTTTGTTGTATTATTTCGTAAGCTGAAATTTGAAATTATTTTTCATATTTTACCTTAAACTCCCCTGCCCTGGTTGAGCTCTTTCGAGTTTCATTTAATTTTATGACTGACAAAGCACACTTAAAATCCGTACACACATGCATGTCCACTTATTCCGCCTCAATGGTCTCCTATTCAGACTACAGACTGGGGGACACACGACATTCATTCGGATAGCAAATTCTATTATATACATTTCATAGTTTCGATGGCTTTTTGTGCACTTGCTCGCTCACTTTTCCACTTTTCCACTTTTCCACTTTCTCCTCTCACTTCTAACCCTCAATATGAGGCTCCTGCCATATTTTAACTTTAATTTCCGTTTTTTTCCTCCGTTTTGAGCCGCCCCATTCGGCTGCGATTCCAATATCCTTTTTATTTTTTCTATATGTATTTCTCTCCTTTTTTGTTGCGAGTACCTAATGCCAGAGCCAGAACAAAACACTTTCACTGCCTCTTCCTCCGCTGTCATGGGTCCTGCCATTTTTTTGTGGCTCCTGCTTTGTTGCTCTCTGTGTATATCGTAAATAAAAACGTTAAATGTTTTTTTAACGTGCGCCACTTAACACTCGGTACAATTTAAAGGCAATTGGGCACACCAGAGAACAGCAACGGCAACGGCAGTGGCAACCGAGCAACAATGGCCACAAAAAAGTCAAGCCAATGCACATGCGATATCTCTTTTTTTCCCTTTATATATATAAATGTGCACGATACGTATATGTCTATGTCAGGGGATTCATTCTGTTTAAATAACGGTTGAGTGGGTGTATTTGATATCCTTGAATGCAACAGGCTAAGCGAAAATAGTTTGTACATTCTCTTGCAAGGGGATGTCCCTTTCTTATGTGTACATCTTAAAATACTTCTTAAAATGAATAAATGAAATATAAATGAAGTAATTTATATAGAGTACAAAAAAATTTGAAAGTTAAGAACTTCAAAATTATTTAATCTTCACCAAAGACCTTGTTTTTGAAGATGGATGTGTGAAGATGGATGCGATCGACGATCAACTTCTTGAGTAAAGTTATTTAAAAGGAAAGAAATTAAATCGATAATTAGGTTTGGGTTAGGTTAGCGAGGCGCGTTAACCATTTTATTAAGCTGCATTGTAAATTTGATACATATCCTTAAAAATATATATATATTTATTTTCCTTTAAACCCCTTTCAATATAAATTGACAGGGTGTCCTAACCGTCGCTTTCACTTTCAACACCGTTCCCTATGTTTTTTGGCCCTTCTACCGTTTTATTATTATTATTTTGACATTTCGCTGGCTGGCTCGTAATTTAATATAGATTTTTGTCCGCCCTTCAGTCGCTCATTTTTTATGTTTCAAACAATAAATTGTCAATTGATTTCTGGTTCTCCTATTTATGAGACAGCCATATATTTGTGGACCTTTTGCCGCCGCTGTGGAAATGAAAAATGGTTGAACTCACGGCAGAGCGAGGTTTTCCACATTCACATCTTGTTACTTGTAAGTCGTAGGTATTGCCCGATTCCATGTCAAACAAATCGTAAAAGAAAACGCAATTCCTTTTATTTATTGTGTAAAAATCATCAAATGGCGTTTGCTTTTACTTCAATTATGGCACTCCTCTCGGCTCCTGTGAAAATTAAAATTCTTTTTTATGTGTTTCCCGCCGTTGAACAATATCAAAGTGATACGAGCTTCCTGCGGGACACATGTACTACCTATAAATATAAATATAAATATGATAATGTAAAAAAATGGCATAAACATGTATTTATTGCCCCTTCCATTGTGTTTATTTTGTGATTGATAAAAAATCGAACTGTGTGTGCTGCTTTTTTACTTTTCGGGTGTTATTATTTGTATTGCCAATGACAGCTGCGATGCCAGTTTTTACGCCTCCTCATGCACCGCCCGTGTGCCCACTGTACCCCGTGCCCTTGGGCTCTGGCCGTTCTCCTTTCTCTGTTGACCATGGGAAATGTAGCATGTGTCCTCTGTAAAGTGGAGCCTGAAAGGATACGAAAATACGTGAGAGATACATTTATATTCATATGAAAATTAAGCCTTTATTTGTAATTGAATGTTGGGTGTTTGTGTGTGTGGCGGCGACGTTGGACATTAATAATAAAAAGAGCTGAAATTTAAAAAATAAATCCATGAAGTGTTAATTTTATTTCTTTATTTGAAAAATGGTTAATAATACATTATTTAAACTAGAGTTACCTACTTTGTAAACATTAAATTATATATATTTTTTTTATGAATTATTGCAGAGCTTGTGAGTTTTCTGCCCAAGATTACAATTAATTTATGTTTAAAAATCCCCATAAAACTTAATCTCAAGCACCTTTGCGTTATTTTATTTCTCCATTAATTCCCACCTTCTTCCTTTGATCAATTGCATTTTTTAAGCACTCCAACTTCCATATTTGCCTTATTCATTCCCCGACGCCCTCACCTGTGAAGGTAAACAAGAGAAAAAAAGGCGAAGAAAGAAAGAAATGAACTCATTTGTTGGCCCAATTGCCAAATGGAACTCAACGCATTCGCAACGTTAAAAAAAGAGGGGAAAACAAGGAAAATAGTATGGGGAACCGGGTTCGTTTCAATACAATTAAATTTCCACGCTGCTTGATTTTGAACGCTTGACGCATTTTAATTATTTTCAATGAGGACGAGTGAATGCTTTATGAAATTCGAGAGAAGAGAGGGCTTCGACGACCCAATTGCTCAATATATTCATGGATCCCGATCCCCTTTTCCCCATCCGGTTTCCCATTTTCCCCGTTTTATCCAGAATCCTTTGGCTCTCTTCCTGCTGGGGGCCGAGCGGAAGTGCAGCAAAGACAGTGGCAGGCGCACCGAAAATGAATGTCATTCATGTCGAGTTTGAGTCCGAGTCCTGCATTTCGTGCATGCAATTAAGTATACGCCCTGTCTTGCACAGGCAGGTGGAAAGGCGGGTGGAAAGTGGGTGTATGGTCAAGTTAATTACAATCTACATTGTTTATCGGTCCTGAAACCATTCCATTGCTCCGTTTCCCCTAGTTCCCAAACCAGCGCATTCCTTGGGCCTCTTAATAGAATTTTTAAATCTTTAACTCGAGACCACCCCTTCCTTTGGCCGTAGACCGGCTTAATTACCCGAGCATTTGTAAAATATTTTCCTTTTAATTGTTTGAGGTTAATTAATAATTCAGCAAATTCACTGCAGAACTTTTTCCACTGCAGCGTTTTTCCCTTTTCCTTTGTTTGCGTGTGCAGTTTTTAATGGACCAGACTTGCTAATGGGCCAAGGCTTTTGGCTTTTATACGGGGCCCGCCTTTATATTGGAGTCTAGTCTGAGGTCTGGACCTGGACATCATCTGCATAATTCTTCATTAACGCGAACTTAATGCGTTTATGGTTTACGCAGACAGCGAAATGATGTTTCATAATTCAATTATCGTGGGGCATGTTGCCCACTTGGCCTGCTTGGTGGGGGAAAATCCACCCGCTTGATGGAGGTGATGGAAAATTGTGGTTAAGGTTCGGTTTACGGCTCTTAAAGGTGAAAGTGTTGGGGGGCCCAGGTTCGCTTTTAATTGAAAAAGTAGCAACTGATTGAGCTACAATAACGCAAGGGTTTCTATAAAATAAAGTGGAACGAAATTATAGGGTTTTAATTGATGTACTTTATGAGTGTTATGATCTTGTTTGAACAAATATATTTTTATTTTATTGTATATTTCTAGTGTGGTTTGTGGCGTCATAATTCACATATTTCTCCGGCACTTTAAATACGAGCTTCTCGCTTTAATAAATTAAGTTTCCATGGGGCTATCTCACTTAACGCAGAGGGGAAATCCCCAAATGGCCTGATAAGAATTTCATTTCCTATGCTATTCACACTCATCCACCGTTTAATCCCCCACACTGCCGCCGCCGCCGCTCCATAAAAATTGATACGCACAATCAGAAACCCTTTTTGCCCAGTTAGAAGGACCTTTTCCTGGGCGGGTCAGCTTTAAGGCCTAACATAAACAAGTTAGTCAAATAAAACATTTTGTTTTTAATAAAAAGGAGCAAAAAACGAAAAAAGCCAAACAAACACAGAACCATAAATGGATCAAAGTAAAAATTGCCCTGAAAGATATTATGCCGGACGCATATGTGCGAGTGGGAGTGAGTGCGTGAGCTTAACCCAAATTATCCATAGCCTCTGGCCAAAAAAAAAAAACCCCAGACTTTCACTTACGATGGCGTATACGCAGTGTTGTGTTAGAGAACGATAAAAAAGTAAAAAAAAAAAGAAAAACAAAAGAATACCAAGAATCATGACATGTTTCGGCCTGGCCTCGAAATCATTTATTGCTGTCCACTTGGCTTCAGTTTTTTGGTTGTTTTTGCTGTGTATATCTCTTCTGTTCTTATTATCTCATGAATGCTATATGCCCTGAGCGTCTGCGGGGAAAATATGATAGCGGGACGTTATGGAGCAAGTGAGGATGCCGTCCTTATGCCTCCAGTTGTGATTACGCCGGGAGAAATGGTTGAGGACTTTAAAGCGGAGAGTGTATTAAAAATTTGGATTAATTCAAAATTAAAGTGAGAGCAAATTGAGCAGTTATTCCGATTCCCTTCTTAATAGGGTCCATGGGCCACTATTCTCTTCGTAACCTTTACCAAAACAGAACCTTTCCCTGCTATATCCTTTTTATATATTTATAATTTGTATTTAAAATTGTTTCCCCTAAACTGAGACATTTTTTGCAGTGTCAAATTATAAAGTACAATGTACATATATGCAAAGGAGTCGTGCCGTGATATCTTCTACAATTTATCATACTGCGAACTGAGAACTGTGCGTGTTCCAAGACTCTCTCTCTCTTTCTCTGCTTCCCCTTTCCTCTTTTTCCGGTACGAGACATTATCCCCCATCATTATTATCATCAGCATCATCATCGTGATGGCAGCCACTTGGATATCTTGTGGCTTAGCCTGACCCATTATCCCACTTATGCACATTGAAGGCATTCCGTCAGTCAGTCAGTCATTCAGTGAGTCAGGTCGGTTGGTTGGTCCTTGCGATTCCTTTGGCTTCACGCTGGCTTCCCCAGCCAGCTTTCTCGTTTTTGAATTGCGCACGAGTTGAGCGGAGATCCTGTGGAGTCCTGGGTGTATATGTGCACTGAAGGAAAATTATTATACATTATGCTTAAGATAAACTGGGTATAATAGATATTTATAGAAAACTATATAAAACAAAAGGTACAAGTTATTGGTAGTCTTGAAAAATCATGGAAATCAAGGATACATTAAATACGGAGGATCCACAGATCTCTCTGAAGTGTCGGAAGATTACCAGAAACCTCTATGAAATCTTCCTGCAAAATCTTAAAATAAGTTGTTATAAAGTATATATGAATTTTTTAATTAGAAATCTCTGTGAAATACTTTTTAAAATCTCGAAAGTATATAAAATCTTTATTTTAAAATCAATTTAAAATTCCACAAAATGTGTCTACAATTTGACAATAAATAAATAAGTATAATTATTTCAATTTCAGTCAAAGTCCTTAGTTAATTTCTCTCAGTGCCTGCATAAATGTGTGTGGCCCTTCCGTGTCATTGTAATGGCGGCACATCCGTTGCAAGTAAATGCCATTTGTCGAAATAAATTTCCGTTTTATTTAAATCCACGCACAGCCAGGGTGCGGGAGGCTATCGAGGGAGAGAAGTGAGGGGGCCTTAGCGGTGGCTACTAGAGTATAGTTGTAGTAGGAGGAGGGGGAGCGGGGGCAGCACCCCCACATGCGACCGAAAATGTACACACACGCACAGGCGGACAAAACGGGGCTTAAGTGTATATTTTATTATTATTTGGACTGCTTGATGACATTTGTCGTTGTACGGCCAAAGACCGGATGTCCTTCTCCTCTATGTGCAGGCGGTGCCTCTGCCTCGCTCTAAACTCCCTGCTGGCCCCCCTTCCGTTTCCGCTCGTCACCCCTTTACGCCGCGCTCCTCTCTTTTGTGCGTGTTGGCTTTTGATTGCCGCATTGCGTATGTTCATTTGTATTTTGTATCGTCCTCTATCTAACTATCTATCTATCCATCTGACTCACTCTGCATATCCTTTCCTGCTCTCTGCGTCCACCCCTCCCTCTGCGGCACATACACCAAGGGAAACGGGATAAATTCAGCAGTGAGCATCTCACTTTGTGGGAAGATCTTAAAATTTAATAAAACGGATTTGGGTTTGAGCTAATTGTTTAATCTATCTTTAAATTATGCTATTGGTATCTCCGCGTGTTCCTAAATGTTGTGTATAATTTTTAAAGAATATTTCTCTCTGTGTACAACAACTGTTGCCTGTGTCCTGTTTAGCCTTTCGTCAGCTGCAAATCATTTGGCAGCGTTAAATGTTTGCCCAAAGCCCAGAGTGCGACCTTTTATAGTAGAGGCCCGTCCGCCCTCTTCGAACACGGTCCCTTTAAATCCATTTCTTTGAAAACCCCCCTTAAAAGCACGCTTTCTCTTTATTTCATTTCCATATAACCCGTTTTGTCAACATTTATGAGCTATTTGGTCTTTCCCCAAGTCCAACATTGCTGAAGTGTGGAATTTGTATTTTAGGAAATAGCTCAGATAGTTTAATAAAGTCTAAATGATTGTCTTAGAATGTGTAAATAGAGTTTTGTGGCTTATAAATATTAATAAACAAGTTATGAACATAATCTCTCTAAGAAATATTATATTTTGCGTATTGCATTAGGTAATAAGAGTTTTTTTAGCTGCTCTGTGATCTTTTAAATGTTTAAGTTTAAACAACTCTTAAAAATGTGAACAAATACTACTTAAGAATAATATTACTTTTATTCCTTTAGACCAATGCCCCTTTTGTTTGTTAAAAAGAAAAATTGCTTGCACGCGCCAAACACACAAAAAATCCACGGGACTTCTCTTTTCCTCTTACTCCGAAAAGCCCTTCCTTTCGGCGGTGGCACTTTCCTCCCCCGCCCAACCCCTTGCCGATTTTCCGGTTTTCAACATATTCATTTGCATATATGGAAATGACAAAAACATGGCCGAAAAATTGAATTGAACTTGTGTGTCCCGGCATGTCCCCATGTCCATGACAATGTCCATGTCAGTCAGTCAGTCAGCCAGTCGGTCACTCAGCGGGTGTCCTTTTCCCGGCTCCTGTCTCCCCCGCCCCATCGCTCATCCAGCAATATGTCGGTTTTGTTTTATGGCCCTGCCCGCCTGGAGGTCAGCCCCTCATCCGGGGAAATGAGTGACCAAACACTTTGACTTTATCGATGCTGCTGGCTGGCTGCTGATGATGATGGAACCCGAGACTCGCAAACCCTTTCCTCACATTTGGCATTAAATGCTTCGTTATTATTGTGATATGATGCATGCCCAAAGCCGGGTGGGCGAGAGCCCGAACGCCCGAAGGCCCGAAAGCCCTTTCCTGGAACCCCAATACTAAATGGCGTGTATGTCAAGCAACATTTGCCCCAAAACTCGGTTGGCCGGCCTTCGGCTCCTGCCTCTCCTGTCCCCTTGGAATGTTTCAAATTTTAATGAGCGGCACATTTAATTTTAATGTTTTGCGAACATGTGTTCATTAATGTTTACTGGTGACCTCAAACCCAAAAACTTGAATTCCATTCGAGCTTCCCTTAAAGTTTTGGCAGTACAAAATTAGTAAAAGATTGAATTTTTGGAAGAAAACTAAATGCAAATTATTAATTGCTCAAAATCTCTGTGAAATGATACTCAATATGGTGTCTTATATTTGTAGAAAAACATAATGAGATTTTAAATCTCAAGATTTTCATTCAGCTTCCATTTAATTTTGAATATTTCCTACACAAAACCTGCATTTTATTGGATTTCTCTTAAAGCTTCGTTTGAAACGTTTCTATTAGACAAAAATTGGTTTGTTCCTCTTTTTTTTTGTTGGCACACACTTAAAATAATGGGCGCTTAATTTAGCACAAATTCTGCTGCAAGAAATAGAAACTTTTTTCTGTTCGTTATTTTTTTGTTTTTTTCTGAGGCCAACGCAATCATTACGCTCGATTAGGTCCTCGAGATTCGTGCGTTTGGGGCTGCCTTTTCTCCGGCTGGGTTTTTGGTGATTGATTCGAAATTGGTTGGCGCTGATTTCACACAATCTATCTCAACTTTCAATGAACATTTAACGTTAAACGCAACGCCGCCGTTCCTTGGCCCGCCGCCAACTCACTTTGCTGGGAAATAATTACAAAAAGGCTCTGGCAGGATTAAAAATAGGCAATGTTTAATTGGGCGTATTTGATTTGCGGCCTCGACTGTCATAAAAGGCAACGCAACAATCATGTGTGTGTGCGATGTGTGGGATAAAAATCTTTGATTAGATAATGGCTTCAGCGGCAGTAATGGAACGATTATTATGCGTTCCGCTAAATGGTTCAAGGTTATTTTAAATTGCTCAGCACGCTTAGGGTCGAAAAAAATTATTTATAAAATATAAAAACTTAAAGCTTATCGATAAATTGATCTGACTCTGGTTTGGATCTCAAATATTTTAACATGTCTTGGATGACACCGGACTTTGCGGCAGAAGGCCCTGGAAACCTTTTTTATATTGCTTAAAATACTCACCAATGCCTTAAAGTCCTTCAGGATACGTAAGCTAAACACAACACTCAACCTGCACTTATGCCTAATATAGTAACTACTTTAAATTGCAGTTTAACAGCGAAAGTTCAGGGGGAATATAATTGAATTAGTTGTGCCTGGTGCTCTTTGACGTCATGTACAAAAACCGCAAAGGCGATTAACCCCATTTAGTCTAAGACTTCTTGCCTTATCACTGTCATCTGTCATCGCCCAACAAAAGGCTCAAAAAGGGAAATAAGAAGAAAGCGAGAGTTGTGTGTGTGTGTGTGTGTATGTGCAGTCACTCAAATATGCAAATTAGCTTGGTGGAACTTCAGCTTAAACCTGGGCCTAGCGGCACTCTCAGCCCCCAAGTATTTGGGTTAATGAATAGACAAACTTTCGACAACCTCAATGTGCAAAAGTTTTGCTAGCTCCCCACAGTCCTCCAACTGCACCCAGATCACATGGATGCACAGGGAAAACAGGAAGGATCGCTCACTATATAAAATGTATATATTTTAGTATAACAATCAGTATTAAATACTAGTGATACTGTAAACCAAAACTTGAGCTTGTAGGCTTTAGATTTTATAGCTTATTGCTGGAGGAAATTTTCCCTCTGTGTACACATATGGTAGAAGCAAATGCAATTCGAGAGCAGGAGCCTAAGGTTAGGCTAAAAGGATATCTGGCGGTGGGTCCTGGACTGCTTGTCGTGGCATTATCAAGTGAAATATGTGAAACGGAAAGGAAGTGGAAAAAATCTTGGAGGAAAACTTGTGTTTGACTTGCAGCTTTCCTGGCTTACTCCGCCCACTGCCAAGCGGCCCGCCTGCCACGGAACTTTTGAATATTTCATCATTTTTTGGTTGCAAGGTAGCCGTCCTCATCCTCGTCGTCCTCGGCTTCGTCGTCGTCTCTAAGCCTATTAAGGACATCAAACAAACATTTTGCAAAATTAAATGGCCATGCAAGGCAAGCACATGTGTGCGGTCCCTTTTCCGCTTTCGCTTCTCGTCTGCGTCTTTTGTGTAACTTTGCACAAAATATTTTAGATATTATGTCACACTTAGGGGACGCTGTGTCCTCCATTTATGACCGCACACGGGAGAATTGTAGGGGGGAGAGTCCTTGCTAAAAGGATTCCGAAGCGCCAAAGAAAATGCAAAACATTTTCAAATATTTATGAGCTATTAACACTTGGGCAAATCTCTTAAGAAATTTCCACCAGCGAGGATGTGTGTGTTTGCCTTCTTTGCGGTCACTTTAAAATTATTTATTGTCTCTTCATGG
Organism: Drosophila ogumai; assembly: GCA_018904815.1. Taxonomy (NCBI): domain Eukaryota; kingdom Metazoa; phylum Arthropoda; class Insecta; order Diptera; family Drosophilidae; genus Drosophila; species Drosophila ogumai. The sequence continues at coordinate 52,170 of JAEIIJ010008833.1, read as the reverse complement.
CTTTTCGGTTATTTCGGTTTTAATGGCAGCAGCTGAATGTGCGCTCGACTCGTTGCGGTTTGTCAGTTGGTTTCGTCACAGAGATTCCTTATCCCCTTTTCTTTGCCTTGTGTTCATTAATGTGCAGTTTAATCACAAAATTATATATATTTTCGGCTGAGCTGGGCATATGTTTCTGGCCATAACAGCTTAGCTTCTTTGATTGTGGTCAAGTTTTGCCAAATTTGCTAATATACTTATGCGGAAAGAACATTTTAAGACTCTGTTGAAAATTAATTGAACAGGTTTTTGATGGTTTTTAGCTTAATTGATTTTGTTCAAAATAATAAGTTGATTTTGTGATAAGGTTTTACGGGTTGTTTTAATATTTTTATATATCTTGTTGGTTTTGTAAGAATTAATTAATATATTTTTTAAAAGTTTATTTATTGATTTTAATACTTTAAAGCTGCTTATTTAAATTTAATATAATTTCCTTAAACAATTTATAACCAATTTGGCAGACTCCGAGCACTGTCTCCCATAACAGTTTGTCGAATATATCCGAAGCTCTATTATATAGTGTCTATCTATACAGATATCTCCATACATGCATATGCAGCTTCATTTAACCGAAACCCTTGGCTGACCAAAAATGTTTGGCTCTCTTTTTTTGCTCCAGAAACTCATTGAACTTTATGCGAAACCGAAATCAATGTGAAACAGCCCATTTAGATATATGCACTTTCAATGCGAATCGCTGGTTGGAGGGCGTGGAAAAGCGATGGGAAAGCGGAAAAACGTTGCCTAAAAATGCGGTCAATGAACACATATGTATGTATGGCACGGGCCAGCGAGCAACAAAAACACAAAAGTCATTGCAGTTATCGCGACAAAAGGCAGCGGCTGAAAAAAAAGAATTCCTGGACACAGGACCTTTGCCTAAAATGCTGTTTATCTTGTCTCGGCCCATGAACGAGACGGCGATAGGGCGTGCAAGGGAGATAGCAACCGGCACCTACGAACGGTGCCAAGAATTTGCTCAAAAACCCATGGGGAAAGCCGGGAATCGGAGAAAACCGCCGTACACAGAAAAAATTAATCTAAAAAGAGAAAATAATTAACCTTTGAGCGGTTATTGTGCAAAATTCTGCGCCATAATTTCTTTCTTTTCCTTGTAACTTTAATCGGGTTGTTGTTTATTTTTTAAAAATTAATTTCTGTTTTAATTCATTGAATTAAATTTATACAGATTTCATAGTCCAATTTCTTGTTTCGGTGCCATACCTTGTAACTTTAAAATGTGAATTTTTAAAAACATTTCAGCTTTCATTGATTAATGACTTAATCTGTTTGACTTAACTGTTTGATAATATAATAATTGAAAGATCAAAAGACATATTTCTTTTTGTATATACGTATATAGTATATATTTTTTGACTGTGTACAGCTCTTTGAGGTTCGCTGGCGTCGTCCCGTGCTAACGATGGAAAATATAAAGCAGAAAATGAAGTAGCCAGCCAAAACAGGATCCCCTTTTCGCTGGCCAGGACATGCAAACATCGGGGTGACAGCAGAGAAGGACACAAGGCGGAAAAACATGGGGCGAGGGGGCGGGAGCGGAGGAAAACAAGGAAAAGCCAAGACCAAAGCCAAAAAGAAAGTTGAGCGAACATTTTTGTGGTCGAGCAAATTTTTGGGCTTCGATGATGAAATTTGGCTGCCAAATAGGTTACAAGCAATTTCTACTTGGGGTCGACCGACCAGTTTATGGAGTTTATTTTTCGCCAGTCCCGCCTCTCCCCCGCACCCCCAACAAACTCCACAATTTGTTGTTCTGGTATTTTTTGGCCAGCGATTTTCCTCTGCTCTCTTCTGGTTCGGTTTTTATATATGTATGTATGTATGTTTTTTTTTGTGTTGGCGAGTAAATGAAACGGAAATATGTTTTGTAGGCTTGATGCTGCTGCTGCACATGGCAAACAAACAACTCCGGAGTTCGGGGGGAAAATTCGGTTGAAATTCCCGGCCTTAGCCTGCCAAGTTTCTTGGGGGAAAAGAGTCTTTAAGCTCGCCGCTGCTCTCACAAGGAAATGCCAAAAGCTGTAGCCAAAAACTGTTTTGGTAAGCGGCTTAACGAAATCATCTCTGAGGAAGGTAAATCAACAGAAATGCTTGGAAGGAACAGGGTCCTTGGTTGGGCAGGACCTGAACCTACGTTTCGAGCTAAATTTATGGCCACTGAGGTGAAATTAATAGAGGGAAAACATGTTTTCTGAAAAGGTATTTAAATTTTATTATAGTAGCAAAAGTCAAAGAGGTGTGAGGGCGTCCCTTTTACTCTCTTTTCTTCTGAATGATTTGCAAGCGATCGTGGCTTTTTAATTGAATTCATTTATTTCCATATAGATTTATAAGACTCTTCTTGATAATTTTCTTCTTTTTTATTTCCGTATTGGTTTGTATTTTTTTTTTTTTAATTTATGGGTTGCAGTTTGATCCTCTAAAAATGTATTTAATTTAATAGTAGTAATAGATCATCTGTACTTCGTTCTCATACGCCTGCCTGGATTCGTACTCATTTTGGCATTTTATTTTATAGAAAAAGCACAGACTGCTTGCATATTCACAAATTTATAATTTCTATTATCGCAAACAGTTTTTTGCAGATCGTAAAATTTGGCGGACTGCAACAGCACTTAGTCTAATTTAACCACTAAACGGAAACACAAAAAACAGACACCAAAATATGTGTACAAACACATTCTGTCAGCCATTTGGCAACCCTGACCAAACCATTGTCACAACATTTGTGCGAAAAGCTCCTCGGCGCTTATCCTCGACCGGGTTTCCTTTCCTCATCCTCCATTGGCAATTTAAAGTCAGGACGAAACCGAAATTACCGCAAAGTGTTTACATTCGTATATAAAATTTCATTTGAGGCTTCTGGTTATATATGTATGTATATAAAATCATTGGCCGATTATTTTGCAGGAAATTAAAAACCACAAATCTAAAATGTTTGAAATATCCGGTGCAACAATTAATTCATTAATGAACACAAAAAAAGGAAAATTTGTACGTGCGCACCGACAGTTGAAAACGGAAGTGAAATCAGGCAAAACGTATAAAATATATATGTAGGGTAAAGTGTATGCCTGGTTTGTAAAATGCATCATCCGATAAGGCAGAGTCACGTGTACATATAAATTGTGTGGATTTGTCTCTTTTTATACCTGTTAGTTATGGGATATAAGGGTAATGTAGTTTGGTGTTAACAAAAAAGGAAAGATTCTGAAATCGCATGAAGAATTCAGCTCAATTAAAATTTGGAGGGAAAGTGTACGATGCTCTCTTTCAGAGGGCACTTAAAAACTATCTTCGTTGCTACCAACTGACTTAAGACTGCTAACAAACTGACTTAAGAGAGCCCAATACGAGGTGTTCCTTCGATTTCCTCAAAGCCTTTCCTACAGGGTACCTCAAAGTCGATCACTCTCCCTACTACTTTCTTACTTGTTTACGATCTGGTGTCGGGACTTGCATTATTAATTTAAATATGCCTGCGAATGTATGGAAAACTCATTTGACTGCATATTGATGCACTTTTAAATGCAGTGCACAAGCCGCGTTTTTCCGCCTTTTCCTGACATTTTGATTAAGCCAAAATTGTAATGCAATTTAGCAGGTGGCACCCCCTTTTTTGTTGTCAAATAATTATTTAATGACTCTTTTTTTTCTGTGCATATGCACATATATGGCGTATTGTTTATGGTGTACAATTTTGTCCGCTCGGTTGGGCAAGTGCTCCTCTCTGGTTTTATCCATTGAAATGTTTACGCTTCAATTGGCATTGGTTTGACAAATAAAAAATTAATTGCCCATTAATGCACCGAACGATGGCAGAATATAAAACCAATATATATTTCTATATATACGCATTTGCATCGAAATGAAGGAATAAAAGCAAATATACACGCACTTATCGGTTTATCTGTATCTCTTGCTATAATCAATATAGAATTGTCCCATAATCAAAGCCGTGTTAATTGCTCCATTCATTGTCAATATGTTATTAATTAATTAAATATTATTTCAAGCCGTGCCGTGTTTTTTATTTGCTCACCTTTCAATGTAATGTAAAATGTATTTTCATTGAGCAAAATCAATTAAACATTATTAAAGATGATAGGGGAGAAGGGCAGGCGTGACTGGGAAATATATAATTGCGGTTTTCCATTCAGATTTAATGGACAATGTAATCAAAGTGTCAACACACACAAAGCAGTGAAAGTATTCTGAATGGAAAAATGCATAAATTAAAAGCAGCAAGAGAGGGGAAGGATAGTAATATCCTTAGACTTGAGTCTTTAAATTACAAGATTTTATTTTAAACTGTTGTCTGCAAAATATTTAGAAATAAAATCAAATATCGTTACAAGGATTTGTTTTCCTCTTTGGAAAACTATCTTTCCAAACAGGAAAAGGTTACTCAAAAAATCCACATTATTTAGCCAAAAAACCTTCTCTTACCACTGCCAAAGAAACAACCAATAAAATCAGCACTTCATATAGCACCTACTTGAACCCATTCATTCTGCTCTGCCTTCAAATTGAATTCGTTTCTCCCAAATTCAATTCGAGCTAGAGAAACCAACAATTTTGCCAGCCAAAACCCTTCAGAATAACCCAGAGAAGTGTCCACCCGTCGAGTGTAGAGCGGAGGAGATGCCAGGAATAGTAAAGCCCTGAGTTTTATATGCTGACGTTTGATTATCGACACGGTTCTGGGATTGTTGCTTACCAGTAAAAAGTGCTGCCATGTGGCAGCCCAAGCCGAAACAACAACGAATGCCAAAGAAAGGAAATCCAAAGATGCCAAACATTTTGTGCTCTTGTGCTGTGTTGGCCGGCAGAAAAGAAATCCTAGCTATGGGAAAAGAAAAGAAAAGGAAAGGAAAATATGCTGGGATGTTGGAGATGCCGGGAAACTTGTGATTTTGTAGACCGAGCTGGTGGCCGTTTTGCTTGACAGTCATTTCCAATAACTTCATTTTTCCGTTGTTGAGCAGAGATTGTGTTGCAGATTGCACCTCCATCTCTATGCACAGAAAGAAAATGAATTAGGGCAATTGTAGTAATCAATTAGGAATCATTCTTGAAGAATGAGCACTTAAGTTATTTAAAATTTTGTTTTTACATTTCTTCAGGCTATTCTAATTATTTATTTTTTATATCCCGTTGTATATTTAATATTTTTGTTATTTACTGATGATTTTAAAAACTTTTATGCTGCCTTAACTGAAACTAGTTATATATTTGCTTTTTAAAGACCCATTATTCAAAGTTCCTAACACAAAAGGTTATTTTTTTTTTTTTATCAGTGTTTTCAGACTGTATTTCTGTTGTTTATTTTTTAAGTGGGCATAAAAAAATATGTATTACTAATCGTAATATCGAAAAGATTTTTAGATTATATTATTGATATTGAAACAACAAATAACGCAAACAAAATATCAGCAAAATACATAGATATGTTAATGCAAGTGCCAAATTTATTGTTAATAATATTAATGCAATAATATGGGCAGATATGCTCTACTATGCAAGATTTCAATAAGTCCTAATAGTTCAGAAGAGGCAGTAAACCGCAATAAAGTCGATGTATATACCCCACTTCCTTGGGTCTTATTCTGTCTTTCTTTATAATGATATAAGCCGGTTCCAAAATGCTTTTTCCTGTGCAAAATAGCACACACTGTCATGTGACTGCCACAGAGGCAGCAGCAGAAACCGCAAACAACAAAAAGCATTGCATTGATAAGGCCGAAATCAGGTCACAAATGTGAGTCGTATACGTAATATGAAAAGTATTTCGCCCTGTTCGAGGAGGACCTGTGTGTGGGTGTGTGTGTGTGTTGGGAAATTCTCATTCCTTCGCAGCTTGTTTGCCTCTCTGTTTGTATCTGAAGCTTGCAGCAGCTCAAACTGTCAAAAAAGGGCTGGCCCCGACAGGGTTTTTGTGTGTGTGGAGGGAACTTTGTTGTGTCTTGGCCATGTGTGTGGTTATTATTGTTGTGAAAAATGGTCTCTCTTTTTCTCTCTGCATCTGATTTTGTAATTAAATGCCGTGAATTCCGGAGAATATATATTTATTTTGAGTGAAACTGAGTGAGGCACTTGTTCCAGGGCAGTCTAATTGGGTTTTTAAACAATGCTTTATTTGTGCAACTTCAAGTGGGGCTTGGTTGCTCCAAATCATGTGCAAGGTTTTCGGACATATTTAGAACGAAATTAAGTTTTTCTTAAAGTACATAATAGAAATTAAGGGCACTTTTAAGTTTAATATTTGCTTTTAAATATTTGTATGATTCCTTATTATTGATATTTAGACTTGTCTCTTTCACCTACAAAAACTGGAATATTTGGGTGTCTAGCAAACTTCTACTCCATTTTCATTCCGAAACGTCAGCCAGTTTTCCATCTCCTGTCTGGAAAAGTTCCGAAAACAAATCGAATTGTTTTTAGTTAAATTGAATGGCCCGCAGAAATGCATAAAAATGAATGGGGAAATGGGTGGAGTCATAATATTTGGAAGCTGTTTGTCCGACTGTGTGTAGTAAATTCATTTTTGGTTCATGTTTGCATATCTCACGCCAAAAATATTCTTCATTGACATGCATTTTGGCTTACACACAAAAGCTGGTTTTGTCGGGATCCTGTTTGTTGTCCTATCCCGGCTCTCTCGCTCGCCTGCTCCTCTGCGAACAATATCCTGACATTCAATTCGACATTTGTTGTTTTTTCGGGGCCCGCTCCGCCGTTGTGTTGCAATTCTAAGCGCAGACGCCACCGGATGTTGCATGCCAATTTCATTTTGGTGTATGTATTTGCCCCCACATGTGGTTGTTGTTTATCGTATGTGTGCCTGAGTGTGTGTGTGTGCAGGCGGAGGTCTGAGAACATTTCAGATAATTTATTTTGGCATTCGGCGGGACTGGCGCTTGTATTTATGGGATTTGCGTGTGAAATTTTCAGTGGGCTTCGCTGTGACGGAAAATAAACAAAACAAAAGGGGAAAGTGGCAAAATATAAAGAGAAAACATAAACAAAATACAGGGGAACTCCAATCCTTACACTTTATTTAATTGTAACTTAAATACATTGAACAGTTTGAAATTTATCTTATTTAAATAGTTTAATTAACTATATAAGTTTATAATTACTAACAGATAAACCTATATTGGTAAACATCCTGAAAATTTACATACAACGCCTTAAAATGTACTAAAAATATCTCCTTAAGACTTTTGGTAATGTCTCGAAAAGGTCTTTAAAAAAATATTTGGGAAAATGTAATAAGAATGAATACAAATCGTTATATAAAATGTATTTAAATTGTCTTATAAATACAACTCAAAAATAAATAACTTAAAACTTTTGGTAATGTCTCGAAAAGGTCTTTAAAAATATTTGGGAAAATGTAATAAGAATGAATCCAAATCGTTATATAAAATGTATTTAAATTGTCTTATAAATACAACTCAAAAATAAATTATGAGCATACCTTAAAATATCTTTATATTTAGTATAGCTTAAATATTAAAAGATATAATATTTATTATTCCTTAAAATATCCACAGACTTAAATTTGTTATATTACGATTATTTTTTAAATGGTTAGCCAAGTTTTACTGTTAACAAATTAAGCCTTGAAAATTCCCTTATAAATTTAGAAGCCTGCTTCGAGTTCCTTTTAAATTGAAGTTTCTTTGCCATTTCCCCGGCTGCTGTCTCTATGCCTTTCAAGGTTAAACGATTTCTGTTTTATTTTTTGGCAATTTACAGGAGAAGCTGACTGGATTACAAAACATTTCTGCCAAAGCGACACGTAATCGATGGGAGATTGTGAAAGGAGTTGCCAAGGGTGAAGTAAAGGGTGCGGAAAATCGGGGGAAAATATGCAGGGAGTGGGTTTTCCATGAGTGAAACCGAAAAAGGTTGGATAAGTGGGTTAACTCAGACAGCAGCTGTTGGAGGAAGAAACCCAATCGAGGCCATTTGCACAAAAGACGAATTCCCTTATTTAAACTAATTTGCAGGGAATAAGAGAAATCCAAGGGGAAGCTGCGAAATTCATTTCCCAGGGATTTCGGTTCATTTATTTATAAATATTTGTAGTTATTTTCGCCACCTCCTATTACGTTTTCTCTTCGCACTTAAAATCGATGTTGCCCGTAAAGAACTTCTCACCTTTCAGTGACCCAACACGAATCCATCTACCGCGCGAAGGAAGATTTTCCCAGGACTTTCCCCCGTTTTGCCCGTGTTGCAGTGACTTTTCCCGCGCACTCGCCCCATTTCTCATTCAATTGCAAATCACGCAACATTGTAAACATTTGTAAAACTGCTTTAAAAACGATGGAGGGCCAAGACAACAGTGAAGGAAAACAGGATGGAAAAAAACCTTTCTTTCTTTCTTCTTTTTTCGTCGAAAGAAAAGAATTTTCGCTTTTGCCAGTTGAATGATGAGGCATCAATCACGAAACAGCGCGTTTGTCATTCGCCCCAAAAAATACGCACTGTCAAATTCACTCAGAGCCACGTCCCCCTTAAAGTTTCAACGTTTTTCCATTCTTTTTCTGCAATCGTGTGAGAATGTTGTTGTACCTGGTGTTACCTTGGAAATTTGAGGTATATTTGTGGCAATGGGGTCATATGTCTCTTGGTTTTTCTGTTATGACAAACGATTTTCTTGATTTTAGAAACTATATCAACTATATAAAAACGACAAAGAAAATTAATTTAATCTTGTCCGTTAGTAAAAATGAGCTCCCCGAACTCAGCAACTAGATAAGTACAATAAAAATGTTTTTCAGGATAGATAATTAAGAACATTTTAAACATGTATACTATACAGTATCCCTTAGTCCGTTTGTCTCTTATTTATTACGTGTTTTTCCTTTAACAAAATGGATTGCAAACATTCATTTACCTGCAACATTTTCTAATGACATCAAAGCGTGGCAACAACACACGTAAATTTGTTGCTTGTTGCTCGTTTTGCGACATTAAGATTGATTAGTTTTCCCGCACTGCAAAAGTTTTGCCTGCAACTCGGAATAAGGAAAAGTAAAAGAGAGAAAGGAAATTTAGCTAGGGCATAATGGTGTTTTTTTTTTGTGCAAAATAATAATTTTTTCCCTATCGTTTACATAAATTTGTGTCAGGTTGAGTGTGAAAATAGTTGCATAATTTGTTTTTAATAACAGATCCAAATAGTTGCGCAAAAGGAGTGTCGGAGAAAAACGTTTCATCATCATCTAATGTTTGAACTCAAGAGGGAAACTTAATGACTTTCAAGTGCTGAGTTGCCTTTGGCCAAATGAAACATTTGTTTCGCTCCTTCCTTCTGTCTGTTGGTTAAATATGTTGCAAGCAATTTTGGTCTGCTGACGGCCGGAATATTTAATAAACAGAAAGACAGCCGTTATGGCACTCACATTTGTGCCAAAGTTATTAAGCCATCCTTAAGTTGGCCATAAAGTAGGGCGTGCTTTGGTTAGGCAAGGGAGAAAGTCATATTTTTATTTTTAGTAATTTTTGCCACACTTGTTGGCTATTGTAATTATATATAATCCTCAGCTACGTATTATATTGCAGTTTTGTGGTTGAGTTTTGGTGTGTTAAAGGTAGGAAAATATAAGAATTATATTATTTATACAATTGATATTAGTTAAGATAGCTTGGTTTTATAAAATTGTTAAATTTTCCAGTTTATTGGAGCAATAAGTTGAGGTAATAGGGTTAAAATATTTATTTTGTTTTTAAAGAATTTTTTTATTATTCAACCTGATAATTGCTATAATAATAATTAGCAGGAAGAAACCCCTAGAACAAATATTGTCTTTTACCAAGAAGCTCTTAACTATAACTGCACCAAGGCCTCACCTCAACCCCAATTTTTTCCAAACGTTTATTTAGTTTACCAAACTGGAAAAACTTTTCCCGCAAGCTCTGCTTCTTTGTGCGAACTAACAAAATTAATTAATAAATCGAATCTAATGCCCGAGCAAATTGAATCACATCGATTGCATTTACAAGTGCGCCATGTGCAACGCTCGGGGCGAATTGATCCCAGGAAAAACCCAGGAAAAGCGAGGCAAGTGTGGTAAGAAGTAGAGGAGGAAGCAAATGCTTTTTGCTCAAATGAGTTACAGCCAAACAATGAAAATATCCCGGGAGCAAGGAAAATTTATGTTGATGGGGGAATATACTCACCCGTATTCCCCCACCAAACATTTTCTCACATTCTATAGGAAAAATTAAAATTCGCGCGAAAACATTTTATGGTCAGACATAAAAAAGAAAAACATGGCAAAGAATAGCAGTAGAAGAAAAGCAGGAAAACTGTGCTCTGGGAAATTTTGCAACTATGGTGGATAGAGCTAATTTGCTCATCGCTTCGACGGCGCCGGCAAATCAAAGAAACATTTTCCCCTGGATTTTCCAGGCGCTTGCTTTTTTTATTGCACCATTTTGCTAAAAGAAACACCCGGACTCGGGGGACCGAGAATACGTGATGGGTTCTTGGCATACGAAATCAATTTCCTGCCATAGCCCTCCGCCCGCCCCCTTCCCAAATCGATTTGAGTTTGGTTAACCTGCCAAAGTTTTTGTTTTGCTGCGAGACGTCGCGCGGTGAAAACTTTTCGCGATTTGAAACAAACAAATTTTAACAGGATTATCGTAGGTGTGTTGGCGGGAATAAAGCCCGGCGACCCCGGCCAGCAATTGTCCTCCATACAATAAAAAATAGGAACGAAAAAAAAAACAATAAACACAAGTTGTGGAAATAAAAAAAAAAAATAATGGAATGGAAATAAAAATAAAAAAATTTATCAATTCGACTAGAAAATACTCAACACGCAGAGTTTTATATAATATTAGCTAAAGAAAAATAAAGAAAAACTTTGAAAATGTATATTGAGGGTGAGTTAATGCTAATACATATTCAGCTTTTCAGTTGTATTGTTAAATATTAATAATTTTTATATTATTTTGTTTTGCTTTTATTATATATTATTTCTAGCTTAGAAATAATAAATATTTCACCCATTATTGCCCCTGTAAATATTATAAAAAAAAATTACTAATTATTAAAAGGGTATTTAATAAGGTTTTAATGTCAAATTTGTCTCACAAAAAATTAAAGAAAGGATACCAAATTTAAGTCTTAAACTATCAAATTAAATTAAGAACCTAAGAGTCAGACGTTCTCTTAAAAATATACCCTTTGCGACGTAGAACAAATACAGGATACGAAAAAAAGAGAAGAAAATAAGAAAAGCAAACTTTTTGGCGCTTCTGTTCTGTTTGCCTTCGTTTCCTGTGTCCCCCTTTTTTGGTCCTTGCACGCTCAAATAAATCAAAAATATATTTATATGTATTGTTTAGCCATTGTTGAGGAGGCCCTCTGCCTTGGGGTAACCACTTGTGCGGCTTATTTGTTACATAATCAAATCGAGAGCTCGAGAAGAAGAGACCGCAGCAGCAAATAATATTACGCATACGCCACGTTGCTCTTGCTGTAGCTGTTGACCGAGCGCATTTGTTTGGCTTTAACCGAAAATGGGGTTTTACATCTGTTTGCTGCCCCAATTGTTGATGTTTTGAGGGGTATCTGTGTCAGGGCTGGACAACAATTAGGCAGGCTCCACTGTCCGAGAAAATATAAAAACGAAAACGAGCAAATTAGCAGCATTTTCTTCTGGCCTGTCATCATCATCTCGTCATTATCATCATCATTGTTTTCATTTGCCTTTTGGGGTTGGCTTGTGCAACTTAATTTTCCGTTCACTGAGTGCAGAAAAGGGAACAAACTTGGAAAAGAAAAACAAAAAATAAGGAAATGTAAAAGAAAAGAAACCAGGACAGACTAATAAAAGACACAGAGTCGCTTCTTTGCCTTTGCATATTTTTAGTTTCGTCTGCTAAATGTTAGGGTATACCTTACAGGAAATATTTTTGAAAGGATAGTTGGGGTCATAAAAAATTAAATAAATAAATAATTTTAATATCACACATAAATAGTTATTTAAATATTTCCGCAAATCATATATTATCGTAATATATTTGTATGATGTACTTCATTTATTTATTTAAAATAATAGTGTATAAATTGATTCGCATTCCTGTTCCTTCTTATGTTGCCTTTGTTTTGTGTTTTTTGTTTTTTTTTGTCAATCACCATTTTGAATGCATTCTACTACAATCGACCTACTTGTTGGATTTACAATGAGTGAATGAAGAAATCTAGGTAAAGCAAACCCAGAAACTGGCTACAAAAACTATATAGAAAGGAGAACAAGGCCACAGGCATGAACTCAATTCAAAGAGCCTCTTGGCCAAGAAGTCACAAATATTCCAATCAAAGAGTTTTCTATTTAGGCAAAAGTTTTGCAGTTTAAGCCTTATCGCCACGCAGTGTTTTATGGGGCATAAACACAGCTTAATCTAGTCAGAGGGCCACATGCCCTTTTGGGCCTAGCCTGGCCATTTGTGAATGTCCTGGCCAGGCCAGATTCCGGTTATGTTTTATTTGCGGTTGTTGTTGGCTCATGAATATTAAAATATGTCTCTGACCTTTTGTCCTTTCATCCAGACAGATAGAGCGTAGTGCTGGTATTCTGTGTGAGGTCGTCTGCAATTGAAGAGTTTGGCAGCAGGGAAATAAACTTGCCTTTTAGAATGTAATTAAAATGTTTTGCCTTCGCAGTGGAAGCCAATGAACTTCGCATTCGTTTTGTTTTCCTTTTTTTTGGCAGGAAAACAAAACCATAACTACGGAAGAGCTGTGCCGTTCCCCCGCCTGTTTTTGATTTATGAGAGTTTTCCCTTTGGCTTCGGGAAATTAAGTAATATATATATACACACGGAAATATGCAGCGTAAAAATTGCATAAACACATAAAACTGACAGGACTAAAGGGGATTTCGAGTGGTAAGCCGAGGGGTAAGTGCTGCAACTTGCTGCACGTCTTATAAACGGAAAATTATGAAAAGCCGCTAGGAAGTGAGGGGAAAACGAGGCAGAGGCAGCCCCGTCTGTTTGTGAAAAATGACGAAGCACAGACACTGACTGCAGGAAGCATACATATATATATATATAGCCAACATTTTCTTCATGAATATCGGATGATCACTGCGGGGCGGGGGTTCGGGATTCAGGAGGCTAAAGGACAGTTGTGGAAGGCTTAAGTTGCCGCGCCATCTGAAATGAGCTGTGCAACAGAGAAAAGGCTGAAAGAGCAATGTTACACTGAGAATCAACCACTAAGTTGTACATATTGAATTTCCAAATATCAATAAAATATCTCATTTACCATTAAAAACATATGTATATTCATTTATATTCATTTATTCAAATAAGAAGAATTTTAGCTTTTTTATTAAAGTTTTCCGCTGTTTTAAATTTAATTTATATACCTTCCTTGAAATGACAGCAAACTCCAAATTCTAGCTCATTATTATCTAAGGATAACCAGCTCATTATTTTTCCCTGTGCATATTTCAACGATTCAAGTTGAAAGCACGGAAATGAGAGGTAGAGCAGCCGCCTCCAGCCGGAGTCTGGAGGCCATGCGGTCGGCATAATAAATAATGACCGGCATTCCTTTGTTGTAATTGAAAATGTTGGTCATTCCGAGATGGGGCAGAGAGCCGTGTAGTCCATAGTCCCGGAGTCCATAGACCGTCGTCGTCCTGAGCCCGGAGCTCAGCGCGAGAGCCTTAAAGCAAAAATGATTGCCATACTTTGGTGCAGTTTCGGACCAAAGCAATGCAGTCGGCGGTTGCCAGGGGGAGCTGCCAAGGGAAGGGAGTCCTTCACGTACTTTTTGAAAATTCAAAACAGGCGCCAGCCGTGTTGGCATTAGCCGGGCAACTGAAGCGACTCTGTGCGCTGCTGCCAATGACGCTGATTGGTGGCTTAAACGGCTGCGGGGGGACAAATAGGAAAGGCGAAACGTCCAGGATTCACTTGAAAAAATTTATTAACTGGGAAATTAATGCAGGGCCTTGAAACTACAAAATTACAAGGTATTCTATACTTTCGAAAGAAAGAAAAGAAAGCTAAAATCGTAACCCAAACACTCAAATTCAATCACAAAAGTCTTTCCTTAAATTATTGGTCAGTGGAATTAGCCTATAACTTTATTAATAAAATTTATACAGAGATAAGGATGGCACCAAATATCTATTTTTCGATTCTGTATTCGTGATAAGTCGATGTTCTATTGGATATTTTGGACAAAATCAATCGAAAAGACAGACAAATAAAAAAATTCCTATTTAGGATATTCAGATTGATCTAAAATCAATTAAATGCAAAATTATTTGATTTTCCACTTTACTTTTCGACATAGGCAAAATCCTAGGTACAGCAATAATTTCTGGAATTTTCTCCAAGTGCCCCACCGAGAAGTGGGCGTGGCATGGTCCAGCTCTCGCCTCAGGCTCATGCATAATTATGCAGGCGGGCTGTCGTCGCGCATTAAAAATGAGCCCTGTCCGTCCGTCCGGGGCAACACTTGTTTGAAGCCTGAAATTGATATTGGTTTCGTTGTCCGCCGACGGATGGATGAAGTTCCGGATTACTGACTTTGGCAGGAGCAGGAGGAGGTGAAGAAGGTGGAGAAGGAGGTGTTTCTCGATAGAACGGCTGTTGTGCTAATTCGCCTTGGGGGTCTCTCCAGTTTGCACTGATAGATTGCACTTGGAGTTGCCTGCGAAATAGTTTATTCAATTCGCAGTGCAGTGTGCCAAATGGATTGATTGAGTTGTTTTTAGTTAAGGCAGAGATTTTAAATAACAAGATTTTGAATTAAACATTAAAGATTTTGAAAATAGAAGACTTAAAATATTTTTTTTGCATAGAGAACAGGACTTCATTAAACTTGACAGTATTTTAGACTATAAATAATAATAATAAATAACTTGACATTACTTTTTAAAATCTAGCTGTAAAGGATTTGAAACTTCTTTTTTTCCAATTTAAAATGTCAATATTTATTGCAAAAGTCCCTAATAAAATAAATAAAATAGCAAATTCAATTTGCATTAAGCTCTTTTTCACCTGTCACTGCTTAGATTCGATATTATAAACATTATGAGAGGTCTTCCAGGGCTCTTTATTCGCTTAAATGGCCATTAAATGGCAATTTCTTCTGTTGATTTCCAACTGTCAGAGGGGAATGCTATCCCGAGAATGCCGTTGTGATGATTGATCGAAATTTGCTACCTGGCAGACACGTTGATATTTGCGTTCCTCGAGTGCTCACCGTCCGTTCCGGCCACTCCAGACATTCAATCTTGGACATTCTTTGCATAGCCTCTTGAAAATCAAATAAACCTTTGGCTAATTGTGTTTGTAATCAACTAAATGACAGACATTTGGCTTTTACGAGCCCAGCCGGAGACTCCCGAGCAAATACAAATACTACTCGAAGGTACATAGCCTTCCCGATGGCCCTGCCACGCCTGCCCACCTGACATTGTCCAACCTTGCAAAGCGTCTTGTAATTAATGACGCCGAGGGGGACGGAAAAAAAATAACGAAGAATAAGGAGAAAATTTACATCCCACAGCAGAGTCAACAAAACAAAGGAAATTCTTCTTTTTTTTGGGTTTCCTAATTTTCCCCTTGGTCGCTTTGTCATCATTTCATTACCTTGCAGAAAGTTTTCCCACCCGCTTTCCACCTTTTTTGATAATTTGTCTTCCAGGTGCGCCTTGAAATTTGTCAACAATTTGGCCGTAACGAAACTTGTGATTCTTTTTACCGTTCTTTCGGCCATCGCCGACCAACAAAGTGGCATCTATTAGTGATAAAAATACTAGCCAGACCTTGGAGTGGAGCTGCAGCTCCTGGACAAATGAGCCGCAGGGCCAGCAGATGTCAGATGATGACTCAGCAGCTGCCCCTAATGGGGAAATCACCCAGGCACAGGCAGAAAAAAATATAATTTAAATTCGTTTGAAATATATTTAAACTTTTGAATTATAGATTTTACATTTTATAACCGTGCTGGGTAATGCAATTTCAGTCAGAAGATTGTAACGCATATATATTTTTGATCAGCACTAACAGCCGAGCCGAACTAGCCCAGAAAAGTTTTTCAATCAGAATTTTATGCTTATTATACATAATTATTAAAATTGTTTTATTCTTTGAATTTCAAAAAAAAAATTTAGAAATTAGATTCAATGAAATCACAATATTTTAGACTTGTTTTTATTTCCTCTGTGCTCTTCTCTTGCTGCCTGAAGAAAATTCCCGTGAAAAATTATTGGCATTTTAAATCAGAGCTGTGTTGGCTGCGTTTTGTGCGTAAATGTGGTTTGATTATGGGGGAATCTCCCATTTCGCCGCGTTTGGGACCCTTGACAAAGCTCCTCGGTCACCTCTTCCTCCCTGCCTCCTTCTCTATGTTCAAATACCGTCAATTTATAGCTCAGACATTGAGACAAGGCCACAGCCGCCTTGGGCCAAGCTGCAGCCTCCCGCAGGCTGCCACCCTCCTTTTTGGCCAACATTAATTAAAACTGAAATCATTTGACGGCCATAAATGGGAATGGTTTCTTTTTGGAACGGCCAGTAAAGGATTTAGCACGAATAAACCAAGTTGGAGGATGTGACCCTCGGGGCTGGAAATAATGGCGGGAGAACTTGGCAGATGGTGGGTTAGGTCGGAGGCTCTTTTTTGTTGCTACTTTGTTAGCGAAAGATTCACTTATTTATTTGGCGATATTTTCATTTTTGGTAAAAAATCGAATACAAATAAATCGCCATAATATGTTTGTCACTCTTAAACAGATTCAATCTGCACTTAAATCCAATTATAATTCAGGCCATCCCTTGGCCCGCTTGTCCGCATTATACAAAGTATTCTTTGGCCTTTATAATACAAAATCTACATACATTTTATAATATTTTTGTAATTAATTTGCATATGCATTTTTACCATTTGATAACCACAATTTGCATGTGTCATTACTCCGACTTGCGTAGCTTATTTTTATGTAGTCGATGTTATTTTTTTTTTATGTTATTTTTACTGTGGCCTATTGAATTGGCAAATTGGTTTTTTGTTTGGTTTTGTTTTTTTTTTTTTACCCACATTGCCGCATTAAGTCGATTTAATTAAATGCACATTTAAATTCATGTAGTTTTAGTGGCCAACAATTTGTTTTTGGCTTAGCTCTTATGGGCTTGTGTTTAATGCAGCGCGAAAAATATTTCGGGGTGGAAATAATGAACTGGATAATTTAGATTACATTTCTGATTTGGGTTTACGGCTACCCCATAGTTCATGGGGAAATATTTAATTAATATTTTAAGTGGCGATGAAATAAAGATTGTATTTAAAGCGACTAAATTTGGTTAGTATCTTGACGAGGTTGTATAGTTTAATTACAATTAAAGAATTATCATTATGTTTACTTTCTTTGGAAGTTTATAATTCTATTTATTGCTGTCTTACAATTTTTTAAATTATTTTATTTAAGTATTTAAATGTTTACTAATGAATTTTTCCTGAAAAAATCATCAGCCTTTCGTAAGACACACTTGTGATATTTTTTCCCCCGCCCTTGATGGCCCTTCATTATCTGGTTTCATTATCATTTCACTTATTTCCAGTGTGCTTTCATTTAAACAATCGATTTCCTTGCAGACCAAACACACGGACTTGTTGAATCCTGCATCCTCTTCACTTCTCTTTAGGCAAAAAAAGAAATTGTGTCAATTTCCTGTCTGGGAGATAAACATATTTGGAGAAAATTCTGGCTTTGCCGCTGCCTTTGCCTCTCACAAATCGCCTAATTGAAGTCTTTTCACGCAGCCCACACACACGTACCACTGGGGTGTGGTGGAAAACAGGGAGCTACCTTCAGCTTCATCATTATCTGCAGGGGAAAAGGCAGGCGACCTGGGCAAAAAAGTAATATTTGCTGCTGATGTAGATAAATGCGTAGACTTCGTGTTTCAATTAAAGTGATTGAAGTGAGCCAACGTGTGTACCTGTCGCCCTCGCCCTCGCCCTCACCCTGTTCTTGGCTGCTTTGCAAAATGTTTTAGCTGACAAAAAGTTAGTCCGCCATTTCAATGCCATTTAAACTTTAGCCAGCAGCTGCAGCAGCAGCCTTCGCCCGCTTTCTCCGTTTTCCCCGCCTTCCCCGCCTTTCGTTTCTCCTCTTTAGCCGATGCAAATTAATAAGCCAAGTTCTTAGCCAGATCAATCTAAATTTTGCCTGTAGTGCTCCAAGCCAAACTTGTGTCTAACTAAGCGAACTTGGGCATAACAATCCATCAATGGTCCAAGAGCCAAATCTGAATATCTTTTCTATCAAGTTTTTCCCAGAGCATGTGGAAAAGTTTTCCCTTCCTGCCTTTTAGTTTTCCCACTGTCTCTTCTGCTAAGTTTTCACTATCTCTTATCGCAATTGTTGAGGCAACATTTTTGTGCTAAGTAAAAGTTAGCTTTGTGTCTCATTGATTGTCATCTGTGGAGGGTCAATGCGGGTTCTGCTAATGGGAACACTGAAAAATTAAACTCTCTAAATGTCACGCTTTTCTGCAATGTAGAAGCAATAGCGAACGAAGGAGTTGCTGTCGGCTTCTTTCCTTACTCCCTATTTGCGTGTATTTATATGTTTTATTACATCTTTTTAATTATTCAACCTCTTTATTCCCCCAAAAATTGTATTATTTAGTATTTTTCTCTTTGTTGTTGCAAAGCCTTAAAAGCTTCTAGTTTTGTCGCAGTGAAAATAGTTTTGCGGAATACCTGCAATTCTGCTCATTTTCGCTGGCGACAGAGACGAGGGGGGAGACTGAGCGGAAGAGTCCTGGGAAAGTCATTTTTATCTGGCATTGCAAACATTTGCATGCGAAATGCATCTAAAATTTTCCACCTACCTGCCGCCGGTGCACTCCATCTTCTTGGCTGGCTTTCAGCTTTCAACTTTCAACCTTGTGCTAGGAGCAGGTCCTGCGTCCTGCGCTCGTCCTGGAGCGTTGTCTGCTCCATTGCAGTCGTCGTTGTCATTATTACCCTGCTGCTGTCATCATGCATCACGACGTTGTCACTCTCGCTTCGCGTCCCTCCGCCCCGCGCTTCTCGCCCCTTGTTATAAATGAGCCAGCGCTTTTCCTCTCTCGTATTTTCAGTTTTCACAGCATTTGTGTTTGTGTGTTGTTTTTATTCTTATTTATTTTTATTTTCCTTATTTTTTGTTGTGTTTTATTCTGCCGGGGCGCTGCGCTTGAAAAACTTTGCACATAATAATAAAATGGCTGTTGGCTGTTGGCTGTTTTAGAGTCGCTAGCGCCTTGGCTTATGGAATAGAAAATGTAACACAACATCGTGAACAGTGGGACTTCGATACTTTGAAAAAGATGTTACGGGGAGAGTATATTTTAAAAAATGCAAAATTAATTATTATACAAACACAATGGAAATATTAATTTTTTATTTTTTTATTAACTTGTAAAGTATTTAAAATATGAAATGACCACCCAAAATATACACCAAAACTAAGAAAAATATAAACAAAATTATTTTAGCTGTATAAATATTATTAAATTAAATAAATTAATTTTTTTTAACTTCAATTTTGTCAGTTAACTCAGGCTCTCTTGAGATTCAATAGCTAGCATAGTACAGAAAATGAATAATAAAGAAATGTATAAATATAAATAAAAGATAATTAAACTAAAACAAATTCCTTTTATAATTATCTTATGTTCACAAATATTTAAAAGTTCTCCATATAGAATATACCCTGTATTTGTGTTTTTCGGTCGCAGCTGTTGTTGCTCCGATAAGCAGGCCGCGTGTTGAGGTCGCTGCTGTTACTTTTGCCGCTTTGGCTTCGTCCTGTTTTGTTGCCATTTCAATGTTGTTGTCGCCTGTCAGTGTTTTAGGGCTTTAAAACAGTTTTTTGGCCAAAAGCCGTCTGAGGACACAGCAGAAGGCAAAAGTGGCAGGTGAAGTACGTGAGTTGTGTTTGCAAAAGGACACACGGCGCCAAAGCTGATGAAATGTTAGGCAAATGGATTATAAATTCAGCCGAAAGAGATTGCCTTTTGCTGTCTTAATATTTTTATTCGCCCGAGGAAAATACTTGTGGACTTTTTCTTTGAGTTTTGTTAAGGAAATAAGGCTTGACACCTTTTTTTATCGGGCCAAAGTTTCTCACCAGCATCGAACTTTATTTAAATAAATTCAGAGGCTTAAGGGTTCGGCTTAAAAAATTTAAAACTAATTAAATCTTCATAGAAAAGGTTTTTTTTATTGGTTAAAACTATCTAAGGAATCTGCCTGCCACCCAGGTATCCATCGGATGCCTACAGCCAGCTTGCAACCTGTCCAGATTTCTCGAACGCAGCTTTGTCCAAGTATCCTTACGGGTGGCCCCGTGATGGACAAGTGGGAAGAGTGGAGAGGATTGAGTCAACTTCTCACCGGCTTTCGCTTTTGCAAAAGTTAAATTGTGCAAAGCGTTTTAATTTCTCTAACCGGCTAAACAATTTGCACAGCTCTCAAAGCCTGATCCCCGATGTCTGTTAATGCTCCTACCACCACCATCCGCCATTTGGAGGCTCCCCCCTTTCAGCTGGTATTTGCTGAAGGCCTCTGCTTTTCACACAAACATTTGCTTTGTGTCACATTTTTTACCCCCTTTAGCTCACTCACCTGCTCGCCGGCTCACCTGCTGCTGCAAAATTGCTGGCAACAATTTTTGTGTTCAAATAGTTTGCCTCAGGGCAATTGCTGGGTGGCTGGCCCATGAAACCCACCCAGCCAGCCGAGCCCAGCCACCGCACCGAAACCACTCGAAAAACCACCTGGAATCCATCTCCTATTGCGCAAACCTCTTTCTGTCTGCTGCTTGGCACATTTACCTTTTTAAATTGAAAATAAATTAGAATCTGGCTACGTATTTCGCACCGATTTGTGTTGTTAAGTGATAACACAGCCAGGCGTACACCTAGAGATAGGTGGGGTGTGTGGGGGCTGGGTAGGTGTGTTTCTGGGGGGCTTGTGTGTGGGAATGTCTACACGTGGCACACACGCAGCACGAGTGGGGAGGCGGCCAGGGGAAATGGAGAAATGTGCCTGCGGGACAGCAACATGTGTTGTGTCACATTTCTATTTATGGCGAGTGATGGAACACTGCGAGAAACGAAATCGAATTATCAAATACATTTAGTGAATTAAGAAGCTAAAAATAAATAACACAGAGGAAGAGCCATTTCTTTTCTTTCCATTTTTAAGTGACATAAAATTAATATTCAATTTTCAGACTTTAAAGGTGTTTTCCTAGGCTTATTCTTCCTCGCTTTGCCTGCCATTTACAAGATGCTTAGCTCATAAGCTTTTCTTAGGAGCCAACGGGGCAGTTTTTTTGTTTTCCTTTAAGAGCTTTGAATTTTGTTAATTTATTGTTCATTTATTCTTTATCTAAGTAAAAATAAAACTTTTTCAAGTGTAAAAGCCGAGTAGATATAGGGAGAAAAAAAGTGTGCCTGGGTGTGAGAAACCTTTTCGCTCATTGAGTTCTGGACTCTGAACACAATTTTTGCATGTGAAAAGAAAATGGGCTATGAAAAGCAGGCAGGCAGGCAGGAAAAACATTGATGATGAAGTTGCTGCTGAAGAAGAATTCTAAAAAGCAAACTCGGGGGCGGCGGGGCAAAAATATGAAATGTTCATTACAGTTGACAAATATTTGCGCTGGCTGTTTGTTGGTTTTTGATTTTTCTGCATTTTATGCCCAGATCGCATTCTATTTTCCTCCGCCCTCCCCTGCTTCCCTTGCCTGGGGGCAACTATGTAGGTTGACTTGCCACCGAAAAACCCTTCCGGGCTTTGAATCCCTCTCCCCCACGTCCTATATAGAAGGATAGAATTCTTCTGTTTCTGTTTTTGAGCTCCCCTGCATGTTTGATTAAACGCATTTGTTGCTTTTTGACGCGCGTTTGTTTGTTGTTTCTGTTTTGTACTTTTTTATGGAACGGGAATACCTTTGCTTTATTTTAATTGAAAGTGTTGAATGGGTCGTGCTCCAGTTGCCAGTTAGTTTCTATGGATTTTGTTGTTTAAATATTGACTATTTATTTAGTTTAGGTGTAAAAACAACACGCCGTATATATATCACTTTTATTTTTAGTGCAAACATTTCTCGTTGGCTTTCTGTAATTTTTAAATATTTGCAAACTGTGAGTAATAGAAAATTTTCCACTTCTTAGATTTGTTCACTTTACGCAACCTATTTGAAATAAATCCCTAAAACAGACAAGTAAATTAAACACAGTCCCAAAAGTCCTTTAAAACTTCAAATTAAACTATTAAATCTTAAAAAACTCTTCAAAAGTAGGAATAAAATATTGTAAACAACTGTTGAACCCCAACAACTATTAAAGGCATGCTGGCCTAGCCAGCAAGACCTCTAGTGAAAATCTGCGCCCGGAAAAGCGCAGCAGCACAGTGACTTGGGGAAAAGTTTGCTGTTTATTCTCGTGCCTGCCGTCAAATTGCTGGGACAGCTTTAACCCAATGGTGGCGATTGTATATAAATTTTGTGAAAAGAAAATGCACAAGCAATTTTTAATAGACTCGCAACGCTTGGACGCATAATGCAGCCAAGTTTTGGGAGAGCACACGAGGTACGGGCTCGAACTTTTTAATACAACTTCAAAGTTGCATTTGCATGACTTAGGCAAAAGTTTTTTGTTAGACCCCCTTTAACCCCTTGTAGCCCAGCACCCCTCGGCACAGTTGACGATCTCGAAGTCGGGCAAATAAACAATTTTTCAATGAAGAAAATTCCCTTCTCCATTCCTGCCAAAAATGCAAAAATCTTTATAAATATTCAAATTCTTTTGCAGCACCAGGAGTCAACTCGAACTTGGCTTTTAAAAACTTTATACGTATACACAGATGAGGTGAAAATAATAGGTTACTTTTGCAACGATTCAAAGATGCTTCAAAAGGAGTTAATTATTTCTTCATCGGTAAGTATCTGTTTTTGTTTTCCACCACAAATTATAATACAAATGTAGATTAATCTGAAGGGAAATAGTTTTAAAATGCTAATAACATCTCTAGTACAAAATGAAGAACCCTCTTATTATGCTGACCGCAGCTGTCTACATATACTGCGATGTTTATTTTAATTCTCGCTCTCCAGCTCCGGTCTGCTGGAAGTCAGAGTTATTATATAAAAATAGTCAAGGGAGGCGGTAAGGGAAGGGACAGTGGTGGAAAGGAGTAAACTTCTGGCAAAAGTTTTTCTTGGCAATTGAAAAGCCAACTTCAATGGCATTTCCCATACGATTCCCTCTCTCTCCCTCTCTGTGTGTGTGTTATTCTTGTGTTAGCTGCAAGTGCTGTGCAAATATCTTTTTGTGTCACGTCTGGAAATTCAGTTAAGAGGTTGAGGTCAATACGAGGTCGCAAGCGACAGCCAGGTGCAACCAAGGCAATGGGGTTTCTTGGGGCGAAATTCCCCAGAATGTGACAATTATTTTTAGAAAATGCACTTCATTTGTGTCAAGTTTTTATGGAAGCTCTTATGATTCATGCAAATGAAGCAGGTGAAGAATTTACAATTTTAGTTTGTTTTTGAACAAAGCCGTTTCGCTTGTTTGATTTCCGGGTGATAGATAATCAGCATTAATCAGTTTATATTTATTTAATATATCCTATTTATATACTCCTCAAAAAGATACAAAAATCGATTTGTTATTTTCCAAAATAAGAACTTTCTGAATTAGGAACCTCCAGGTCCAAGCCCCATCGCGGGAGCTGTTGCAATCTCCGGTGCCACCAAAATCACCGCCACCCACCGCCATATGGAGCACACTTGCGACATGTGCGGTTCGGTTCGGCGGAGTGAATTGGTGGGGCAACCACCTGTCGCGAGCGGAACCCCAATAAATAAGTCGCAGACAGTCGGCAGGAGTGAATGAGAGGCGGCACTGCGGCTCGTAGCTCGAAGCTGGCACATTTTAATAACTTTTTGACGCCTCCTTCCCTAACACACACACCCACACACGCAGAGGGCACCCAGTTCTTCTTTCGGGGGAAGTCCCTCCCTCAGAAGTAGGCGCGCGTTTCATGTTATTGAAGTCGTAAATAAAAAGGTTGCCGCCCGGGCGCGCTCGAATGTATGCTACATTAAATTGCGGTTGGCGTGTAAATAAGATTTTCGTGTTAAGTTGCACGAAAGATGCCGCTCGAATTTAATTAAAAATCGTGTGTGGCGGGAGCAGTCGCCACGTGATGGGTTGTGTCGTCGTCTATAGGCCAAAATAAGTCTTTTCTTTTTTATTTGGGAGTGCTCAAAATTTAATGCATTTTGTGAAGTGTTGAATTGTCATTATTATTAGAATATAATTAATTTGGTAGTAATTCTTTAATTCTCAGGCTTATAATCTTATCTTCCTAGTGCATAAGTTACACTCCATTTAAAACACATAAATAAGCACTAGTCTCAAAATCAATTAGATTTAAACTCTCCCTTTTTATTGCCAGTTTCCATGGCTCTCAGATTGATTTTATTTGCCTGGCAAAGCCCTTTTTAGTTATTTATTTAATTTGAAGCAAGGACCAACACGACGAAAGTTTCTACGATTCACCAGTGACGCTGCTGCTGCTGCTGCAGTAAACCGATTTTGCGAAATTAATTTATAAGGTCCTGGGGAAGGCTAGGAGCAAGGACGAGACTGCACAATTGGCTTAAATTGTTCATGAAATGCAATGAAATGAAGTAAGAAAAAGTCTTTTTAATATTGCGGCATTTGCGGCGCGGCGAAAGGAGGCAGAGAGCAGAGGGCAGAGCGCACACAAAAACGGGTCAAGGATGCTGCTGCGCTGCTCGGAGAGGACAACGCCGGTTGACAAGGCTCAGGCTTTGGTTTTTCCACGGCCCAACCCCCACTTCGGCCTGCTTTTCTCGCTGTGTGCGCTGGCCTCTGCGGATTTGCAATTAATGTTGCCTTCAACTTTGGCCCCGCCGCCTTTTTTCTGCACTCGCGCCACGCCCACATTGTAAATTTGCTTAAATGAAAGTGGGAGCGCGAATTTAATTAGAATCCGCTTCTTGGGTCTGAGTCTGGCTATCTGTAGGATCTGTTTCACTTGGCCGGATCGAGGTCGGTTCCCTTTGCCATCTTTCCTTTTTCTTTTTTTCAATTTTCCACGTGATGCAAATTGTTGTTGTTGGTGCCGTCGACACTGCAAGTGAAGTTAATGTAAACTTAAGCAAATTAGTTCAGTTTACCAAATGGGGTAAGCAAAGAAATAAGCATTTTAAAAACGCTTTAAGTTACGGTTTTTTCTGATTTATTTGTGGTTATGTTCCTTGTTAAATTTGTAATTAAAAATGGGTACATTTTTTGATATTTATTTAATTTAATTTAATTCAAAGCACGTTTCATATGAGAACGTAGTCCATAGTGCAAACTCGACTCTGTATTTAAAACGATATATTTTCGTTAAATAGATAGAATCGAATCTTTATATTTGAAGATAGATAGTTTGTCGATAATATTGCTATTCTATGGCTAATATTGATATCAAATACGATAATTAGAGCATACATTTTTACTTCTAACAATATTTAATCTGTAGTGCGGTCGCCAATCAATTTTACAAGCTTGTTTGGCAAATATTTGTTTAAATTAATATTCGTGTTAGCTTTATTCCACATTGCTGGCTTTTAATGTTTAGTTTACTTTTTAAACCTTTTAAAAAATTCAGATTGATTCAATATAATCTCTTCCTGTTTTCCAACAAATTGTAGCCAATACTCTTTGATTTTCATTTGTTTGTGACACTTGTGACACAAAATAACGAAACAAGGACAATGTTCCCGCTGTTAAAGTTGCCTATCAAAAATATTTGTACAATCAGGAACAAACACTAGCATAGAAACATACATTTCGTGGTCGACGTAGGCACCGACAATTGAATAATATATGATATAATAATAAAAACTAACACCAGGCCAGGACGATAAACGAGGGAGGGCACAAAGGAGTGGAGAAGGAACCACAGCATACAGGCAGCATAAATAAAATAAAATACGGCAGCGCATAAAGGATGGAAATATAAAAAACAGGGAAAGAAAGTGGAAAAAAATATATTTACAATGTTTATTGTTGTGCTTCGTTGAGCGCAAATACATTTCGTATGCAAATACCAAATGTGATTCAGTATGCAGCTCTCCGCCATCTCTGCATGCGTGAGTGTGTGTGGGCGACACACATGCATTTGGGAGAGGGAGTGAAAGTGGAAAACGCTACGGCCAGGACCTTAAACACACTTTCTAACCAGAAATCGAAGTGGATTTTATGGCGTTTGCCTACCCTGTGCCGGAGCTTCTTTGACAACTTTGCGTTTGGTCCTAGACTAATTGCTGCCGTTTGGGGCAATATCCTAGCCAGGATATGGCTCTCCTTTGGTCCCTCTTTGCCCTTCTCACTTTCCAGAACTCATACTCTGTGTTAATTCAGTGCACGTGTTGAACTCATCCTTGGCACTGTCCAAAAAAATGGAGAGTGCCTTGAAAACTTCTGGTTTTTATTTTTTTCTTAACCAATTTCAAACTAGAACAGAAACTATCTTCGGGAAAGTTTTCCTGAATATTAAATAAATTTAAATAATTTAAAATTCACATTAATCTATGTTTTTCTGCAAGTGTAGCCCAGGAAAAACTGGGACGCATAAAGCAGAACCAGATCTAGAGCCCCGAACGAGACCCTTCACCGCCTTTTTCGCAACAGCTCCTGCCGCCCCGGCCCTCCCCGCTTCCCAGTCACAAGTTGTTAAAAACTAATCAATCTTTCAAACTTGACTAAAGGTTTTGCCTTCGCTTTGACTGACTTTGACGCGCCACGCCCTCAAAAAACACCCGTCAGCCCGGCCCGCCCCCCTATATGCGTGTGACTTTGTGTGTTCCAGTTGTGTTTCAGTTTTTCTTTTTTTTTTCACGCCAGTCGCGTTTTTTTCTGCTGCCGGAAAATCCAGCACTAGTTGGGCCTTAAATCACATTCAGTTGGCGGAGGAACAAGGGAAAGGGAAAGGGGAAGGGGACACTGGGGGACCGACTTCCCCTGCAAAGTGTCAGTTGTGCTTTATGGAATGTTGCCATTGACACATTCAGCGATTGGAGGACCTACCTCCTTCGATTAGCCATCGATTGCCACAACCAATTTGCGGTTGATTCCTCTGAAGGTTACCTCGCCACTCGATCCTCTGGGCTCTGCGGCTTGATTGATGTGCTTGTGTGCACACAGGTGTGGTGTGTGTGCGAGTGTGTGCCAATCTACCTATCATGGCCAAGCGACTGGAAACTAATTGCTGAATAATTGAACAAAAGTTACTTTTAAGTGAGTTCACGGCTTGGATAAATATGGAAGGTGTTTGATTATTAGTATTTCTTTGATGACCGAACAGTCAGAAATTTCAGAGCACCGAAGCTGCTGTAGACTTCTTTTTTGGTAAAGATCTATGGGAAACTCTTATCATAATTGCAATTTTTGTTAAGTAGGGTAAACTGCATTATGAAAATTTTAAAAATAATTTTCAATCCCATTTATGTTCATGCTTTTTATTAATTTGAACGTAAATAGCCAACTTCCTTAGCATTTAGGCTTAATGCTGGCTTCTCTACTTAGCCAGACGTGCCTCCTGAAGGGAAAATGCCAAACTGCACTTGGTTTCCAGCTGCGTTTGCATTCCAAAGCCACACATAAGGTATTATTATTATTACTATTAGCTTTGCTCAGATGTAAACATTAACGAATGGATTAAGCGAAAGCCAAAGCTCAAGAACGTTCTTATTCCTGGAAAGAGCGCATATTAAATATTTTCCCGTATTTATGTGCACATATATATTTTAAGTACTCTTCTGCTGAATCCTTCATCTTGGGATCAAGCGCATTTTTTTCGGCGAGTTTCACATTGCAATTGGCAACTGCTTTGGCTTTGGCTCGGGCTCTGGCCCGGGCTCTCTGGCTTGGCATCTCGCAAATTGCTCAGTGAGCTGCTAAACATGCCAAACAATGCTGAGAGTTGCAAATTGAATAGATATGATACAGCTACCCGATTCCGATTCAAGTGCACACGTGCTTATGCACAGATCTGAGACGGAGTTCAGTTATCACATTTAAATTTAAATATTAAATGGAATTTTGCCTTGTTTATTTTAGTGTCCAATTCATTTTTAACCATTTCTTTATCCAATTTGAAGGTTTCTTAAAATTTTAAATGGATAAGTTTGCTCTGCAAAAATCCCTACGAAAATATTAAAATATTCTCCGTGGACAGTGCCATGGTTGTTCCCCTGAGTTAATACCCACCGCCCCTATTAGTGCGAACACAATCGTAAAATGTAGTTCATTCTTACGCGATGCTTATGTGGAGATAAAGAAATATCTGGCAACAACACAGCCAAATTGTTGCCAAAGCCGCCGATTGTCAGATTTTTCGGGGGCTCAGAGCTTCCCTCCCTGTCTGTTGCTCGGTTTGAAGCGTTGTGCATATCCTTGAAATAACAAGTTTAAAGGCATGCGCCATTCCCATGCCAGGATAACTGGATTCCCTCTTTGGCGCCATGAATTCGCTGGCACATGCGAGCGAGCGGGGGCTTGGCGGGGCGTGAAGGTAGTTGCTGATTGAGGGATTGAGCGTAAAAATCGAAAACAGCGGCGGCAATTTTCACGTTTTTCACGCCCGCCACTTTTTCTTTTCCCCTCTTAATACCCTTTTGCGAGGCATCTGGCATTCTTTGCATAACATATATTATTCTGCAGAACAAATTTCAATAATATTATTTGTTCCAGCAGTAATTATTTCCTCTTTGTATCGAATTACGTATGAAATTTAATTTGTCTTTCGGTATATAAAAAGCTTCTCACCAACAAGTGAGTATGCTTTTGGAAAGCGGACTAGCAAGATGAACTCCATATTTAGATTTTTTATCTCTGTTCTCATTGCACTTTGTGTGTTTGGTAAAATAAAGGTACATTACTTTATTTAATATGAAAAATTATTTTGAAAACCTAAATAAATTTATTTTTGGCCAGGAAAAAGTAATAACGTACGTGAAACCATACATCGGTTAAGCGGATGCTAACACACAAACAACTTTTTTCATAGTTATGGGGAAGTTGCAATGCCGAATGCTTGAATTCAACAACATCTTCTTGATGGGGACCACTTTTGGTAAATAAAAGAAAATTAACATTTTAACTTCGATATATTTATAAGAGAATATACTCCGAATTGAGGTTTCCAGGCAGCTGATTCCGATGCGAGAGCAAACACAATTCGTGGTCCGCGTTCGTGTTGCTTCCTTGGGCCCATTGTTGTTGTTCTGTTTTCCTTTATTTTCGGGAGGGGAAGGGAAAACAAAAATTACATTTCGTTACCGTTCGCTCTGCAGTGGGTTTTGGGTTCCGAGTTTGGGTTTGGGTTTTCAGGGTGTGGATTGCGATGTGCGGTATTCGAATATTGACAGACAATATTTTTGTGCGACTCGGGGAGAAGCGTAGCATATTTTTTGGAGCTCCTTGCGAGTGTGTAGGTGCGAGTGCGGATGATGCCCGTTGTAAAACTACAGTCAACGTTGGGGGAGCATGAAATCAATTTGATGCACGCTGCTTGGTTAAGCGTTTTCGATGCAATTTTTATTGGCAACTGTTTCGCCGGTTGGCTCTTCATCGCTGCTCCTCGTCGTCGTCCGGGTCCTCGCCCTCGCCCTCTGCTCGGTCCCTCCCCATGGTGCGCCTGCATTTTATACTCGTTTCCCCCATCGACAGCCTCGTCCCATCCGCTCCTCAGATGTTGCCGGCAAATGAAATAAAATCAAAGTATCGCTGCAATTGCGTCAATTGTGCGAGTGCACCGAAAAAATATCATATGTTTTTTTATAATTAGTCTAAGCGAAACATTGAGCGACTCACAGAAATGGAAAACGATTTGAATTCTAACTAAATTGTGGCTGGAAATTTAGGTATCATTCTTTATCAGGGGGGATCTTAAAGAGACTCCTTTGAACGCTCAGGAGTACTGAAGTATAACGTATACATCGCCTTAAAAGGAGCTTAACTTCAAATCATATACGAAATTCTTGTTAAAAAATCACTTAAATGTCAAAGTGCCTGCGGTTTTTCCTTGGTGTAACTCTCAGAGTTGCCCTGAGCCCCATTCCATCTTCTGCTGGCAAATGTCCCCTGGTCCTGAAATCATTCGCTCATCCCTCGCCCCCAGACCCCGTCTGGGTCTGTGCTACAGCCGACTTGCAGCGACTTAATTTCAAAAGCTGTTACGACAATCAACGCAGCTGCCTGGGGCGCCTCCGAAGTGGAGGCTCCACGGCCAGTAAGAGCCAGATAGATGGGCTTTCCAATAAAAGCGTAAAGCTTTAAGTTTTCCCGACCCACGACTGTGTGTCCCCTATTGATCGAATTGGGGCTTAATTGGAACATTTTATTAGTCCTTTTACAGTCCATCGATTTCCGGAATGGCAAAGGGGTAGCAGCAGCTAAAAAACTTGGAAACTTAAGTCGATCTAGTAGTGATTTTTTGAGGATAATCGATGGCAAATGAAAGTAATTGACAAAGTTTGAAACTCTTAAATCAAGATTTGTTTTTCTTTTCTATCATGAACATTTATTTTTCACATTTATGTGTTTAAAAACCAATATAAATTCGAGAAAGTGTTTTTTTTTAGCCTGAAAAGGCATCAATCAAAAGTTAAACTACCTTCGATGACCTCAGAGAAACACTCTTTTCCTTTTCCCCCACAACTATCACCTTTTCGCTTCTAGCACTTTGTCAGTTCGACAATTTTCAAATCAAGCAATTCCGCTTTTGACTAAAATATATAACATGGCACTATATAACCAGCCCAGAACCGTTTGGATCCGGTGCGCGGTCAGCCAGCCACAGCAACCGCAGCAAAGATTACGACTCCCACGCTTCCTTCGCCCCGCTTTTTCCACCCCCTGGATGACCTCTACACCCCCCTGCCTGCCACATAAAGCATCCCCAGTCTGGTTAAGGTCAAATGACAGTTGTAGTTGGTTGGCTGCTCCCGCTGCCGCCCGCTTTTCGCCAGGTGTAAATTATAACGCGCATTGTGGAGCTGCCAGTAACAGATCCAATTCCCAGCCAATCTACACTGAGGGAAAACTTAACAAATTTCAAAGGGGAAATACAGTTTAGGCAATTTTTCCGACTAGGTATTTTTGAGATATATAAAAGGAATACAAATTCGAGTAACTGGTCTTGCCAGCTTGACCAATTTTTCTCTCAGTGCTTCATCTCTCTCTTAGCGATTCGAACCGCCCCTTGTTGTGGTTTCACCTGGTAAAAAGCCATCCGAACGTCACAAAAAATGACACTTAGCGCGCCATGATGCTGATTTATGGCTTAGGCAATGAGAATTTATTGACTTGGCAGCGGGTCGCCGTCGACATTTGTCCCTTCACCCCTCCGAATTTTCCACCTGTCCCAGCTCGTTCGGTTCACCGCTTGCAGCCACATAAAGGGCGGATGTGCCTTTATAATCCCAGGCAAATCTTTAAATCATCATCAGCTTTAAGGGTCCGAAATTGATTTGAGTGGCAGGGAAAGGCGGCAAGGCAGCCAGGCAGAGGAATATATATAGTATATAGATGTAGATTGAGAAAAACAATTGCCTGAAAACGAAAAACTTTCGTTGAAAACTTTCGAAAGTCGCTGCTCGCTGCACAAAATGGTAAATTTTGCTATTTATATTTATTCGGAAAAGGCAAAAGGAAGGAAATAAAAGGCAGCATTGAAATGGAAATGATTTGCAGGAACCTTTTGCTCCGCTGTCTGTCTGTCTGTCCGTTTGTCTGCCATTTTCCGAGCTTTCCATCTTTTTCCTTTTATTTTGGCGGCGCACTTTCTCCGCCCCGAAAACGTGACAAAATTAAACCAATAAAATGGATGAGGACGAGGGAGCTCAGCGACAGCATATGAATCAAGAAACAGAATTGAATAGTGGGATGGCGCCCAGAAAGGTGCATTGCAAGGTAGAAGCCTCAAGTGAAAGATACGACTTAAAAGAAGGTCTTACATATTTATTTACAATATCTTTTTATCCAAAAATATATTTAATCAATTTGGGTGCTTAAAAATGTCTCAAAGAAATAAAATAAAACCAAAATATGGTATTGTAATTTGTACTATTCTATCAATAAAATCCAAGAAAGTATTTCCTAAAATTATACCAATTTAATATAAAAAAAAAGGCTAATCATTAGAATCCTTTAGGCAAAAAATGATTTACATTATAAATAATCATTTAACTTAATACTTATAGTATTTGTCTTAAAATATAAGTAAATGCTTTCAGTTTATGAGTCTTCATTTAGCATTCCGCTGTCCTTTCAAGCTTTTTGCTCATATTGCTAACAAGCATGCTTTTAAAATGGCAACTAAAGACTCTTCTGTTCCCCTCAAAGTAAAACCGAAAGAATAACAAAAAGTATGGCATAGTTTTCTGCTTGGCAGCTGTTCTTGGTTACCTTTTGCTTTTATATATATTTTTTTTGCAGCTCGAGAATGCTACCTTTTGCCTCACACTGAAAAAAACCCTAGATTTGTTATTATTATTATTTTCTTTTAAATTCTAAATCCAAAAAACTGTTTTTAAGGTCTTATGCCTTTATCAAGTATCAAAGAATCGAAAATATCGCTTTTGAAAAATATCAAAGATTTTTTGAATAGAAAAATATTTATTGTTAAATTATGATGTAATTTTGTAGTACAAATAAGAACTTATTTGATCCATAACTAAGCCAAAAACTCGTTAATTTTAATTCGGAATGATTTTCTGTGCTAGTTTTTGTTAGGTTATCAAATCTGCATACTAAATTTAAAATTATAAGAAATCAAAATTTTTGTCGATTTTTGACAATTTTAACGATGTAACCCCTTACAAAATTTTGCAAAATTGCCAAAAATATGTTTTTCTTCCAAACATGGCCAGAAAGATGCGCCTGCTAATGCTGATCAAGAATATATATGGCTTATAGGGTCGGAAATGACTGCTTCCCAAAATAAAATCAAAATACCCTTCAGGAAGACCGGAA
The DNA here is from genome assembly GCA_018904815.1 of Drosophila ogumai. Taxonomy (NCBI): domain Eukaryota; kingdom Metazoa; phylum Arthropoda; class Insecta; order Diptera; family Drosophilidae; genus Drosophila; species Drosophila ogumai. Next base: position 18,993 of record JAEIIJ010008833.1, on the reverse strand, counting down.
ATATTGGAATTCTCTAAATGGGTACTTATCCATAATTGATAATCTTATGAGAATGAGTCCTTCACTGCTTTCATTTCACTTCAAGGAAACCCAAAAAAACGTACGCAATTGAGGTGGAGGTATATTTCACATTATTTTTCTCTGTGCACTCCTTCAACCAAGTTGAATGGACCAAACAGCCAGCAGCCTTCGCCTTGGCACACATTTTATGTTTTCGCCCCATCCATTGTTTGCCTGGGCGGCCGTGTGTATGATGTGGAAATTAAATACTTTGCTTGAAATGCTATCCCCGACGACTGTCGAGCGCGGAGGCGTGGCAGCAGTAGCAGAAGCAGGAGCAGGACCAGGCGCTGGAGGTTTTTGGTAGTGACAGAAGGACAGGCAGGCTGGCAGGCAGGCAGGCAGCCCCATGACAAGGCAGCGAGGCAGCTGAGCTGAGCAGCAACTTGTTAGCTCCCCTCGCCGGCGCTTTCACTCTCGCTGGGAAAATTGTGCAACATTTCCGAGATGCCTTTCTTCTTCCTGCGAGCCGTTGTTGAGTAATTAAAATGCAAAGCAAAGTGCAGCAATTTGAGCCTAATTATAATGGCAGAGCATAAAAGTTGCCGTGCTGGCTGGGAATCAGCAAACAGAGGATGGTTTAACCGACAGGCCCCGACAATGCTGCGGCTTTCGTCGCGCAACGTTTTCAATTTCGTTTCGAGAAATTGAATGTCACCGAAAATGGCCGCAGAAAAGTGGGGGAAAAGCGGGAAAAGCTGCGACTGTGACCTGACCCCTCTCGGCTGCTGTTCTAGATTTCGTGGCCCCCTTTTACCACTTCGCGCTCTTCATTAAAAATATTTTCTGTATGCACATAATATTCCCTGCACACTCGACATTTTAATGCAAATATTATATAAACTATATGTGTATGTAAATTTGGCCAAAAATTACTGGAAAGCCACAAATATGCGGCAAGGGTCAAACATTTTTCGGGTATAAATATTTAATGTGCCATGAAATGAGTAGGCGAAAAAGGAAAAGGGAAAGGGCTCTTTTCCGAATGGCTAACGAATGTGTCAGTCGAGTTGAACGATGCGTTGCCCACTTACTCCCAATTCGCTTCGTCGGCCAAAGAAAAAAAGAATTAATGGCAAATCAAAAAATGTTTGGATAATGAAATCATAATATATTCATAAAAAATATAAAATTTTTAATTAAATCAATATTCGTTTGCTACAAGTTATATAAAAAAATTTCCTGCATGAAAAGTCACCAAGAATATAAAATCTAGAAATAATCCCTTATCACAATCATTAAAACAATGTTGTCTCTTTCTTGTGGCCCTCAATATTTCCCACTCAGATACTTACCTTTTTCGCTGCCCCACGAAATTTTCGGCAATCAAATTCATCACTCTCGTTCTCACCTGACCAGGTGTTGGCCTCCCTTAACCCACCCCAAAAACGCCAAAGTTTATTTGATACTTTTTCTAACATTTCTCCTCCTTGGCTGTTGCTTTCCCTTTTTGTATTTATTTACATATATAAAGTACATTTCAGTTGTGCGAAAACTTGCCTGGAAAAGTTGGACTTGTTGCACAGTTTCTTGACTTTTCTCTGGGATTTTTCCTGCCCAACGCAGTAATTAATTGTGTCCTTTCTGCGAAGCAGCACTTATAAATATACACGCAACGAATACTTTTATTTTGCTCTTTTGTAACCACAAATTTTTACAAAACAGACAAAAGTCGAAAGGGGCTGAGTGGGAAATGCAAACAGCTTGAAATATAATTAAGTATGCGTCCTGTTGAACCTTTGAGGGGCCCAAGAACAAAAGTTTATTTTTTCTGAATTATTTTTGTTCTTCTTTCCGCCGCTGTATTTCAAGTTTTAATTTACGCATTTTCATGGCAATCAAGCGTAATTGCAGCTGAGCGATGGGCTAAGCCAGGAAATTTAAACGTAAACACTACAAAGCGAATAAAAAAAAAGATATTGTAGCCATTTTTTATTTTATTGAATATTTGTATAAAAAGTAAATAAATAATTTACTAAATATTCATAATATAATGTTTTAAATATTAAATATATTAATTAAATATTAAATATTAACCCAAAATTTTATAATTCCAATTTCAGACCTGTTGCTGCAAATCACGACTAACGTTGAAAATAATGAAGGACACTGTGGAAAAGCTTGGTGACTACTCAAGTGACGTCGGTTTCTTTCCCAGGATAATGTCTCTTTTTCCCCTTTTTTGGATAAGCATGAAGTCCTGCGAAATGCTCTTTAGACGGCCAAACGGTGCAACTTTAAGAGCTCAACCAATTTCGGTGAGTGTGTAATTTTCACAATTGTTCAAAATGGTTTAGGGTTTTCTTGTTTTATGGTTTTCAGCCTCTTTTCATTTACTTACTTTAAGCCTTTAAGGGCAGCGCTCTCTTGCAAGCTTGCAAGATAAGAGAACGATAGAGCTTACCTTCCACAAAACTCTCTTTAAAATCTCTCTTAGCTGCTCTCTTCATTCAGCGCAGTAAACATGTCTGTGGAACCCAAGCTACTGATAAGAATTTTACTGCAACAGCTGTTGTGCCGGCAGAGCTTTTCAAGGAAATTTATTAGAACGAGTTTTGTTTTTTTATTGAATATAAATTGAAATTGAACGTAAGTTGAAAGGGCATTAAAAAATAAATTAGTTGAGGGAATAACTTTAGCACGAAACTAAACTAACTAATTAAAATTAAAGCTAAAAGTATATATTTATTTTAATTAATTTAAATTAACAAATATTTTTATTGCAACCCATTCTACTAATTAAGAGTGAAACACAATTACAAATAGATTTATTATTGCAAATCGAATTTTTTTTCTAATCAATAATTAAATATCTATTGGATACTTTCGAAATACTTTTAATTTTAGAGTATGCTTGTTAAATTTGTAATTTAATTTGTTAATTTTAATTTCAGAATTTAAAGTGCTATTTAAATACATCTTTAAATTAAAAAATGATTATTCCAGTAAACCTTATTTTTTCACATTGCGTATACGCAACGTTGGCATTTAACAGGTAAAGGCAACATTTGCTGCTACAAAGAAAAACTAGAAAATCTGCGGAGTTACAACTTTGAGTTTTGTATATTTTTGAGGATTTTGTTTACTTCCCGCCGTTGTTCCCTGGAGTTTGCACGTCTCTTGATTTTGAATTTTTGTTTGATTTCTATTTGACTTTGTCCGGCTTCAGATTTTGCCCCCCGTTTTTCCAACAGTTTCCCCAGTTTCCCCAGTTTTGTGTGCTTATGTAATGAGTGTTGTTGCTAGTCTTGCCATTATTGTTTTGAGAATGCGAAAACTTTGCAACAACAGTTGTGTCTTCTGCCGGTAAAATGTATGCAGATTGAGGGAGGCAAACTGCAATTTGCAACGCCTCCAGAACGAAGGAGTTATATTCGCATTTGGTTAGTTAGTGGACCACGAACGGAGGCATACATATTTATGGGCCGAGTGGGTGTACGTGTGTGCGGTAGGTTAACTGGTAATTGAATCAATGCCGGGAACATTGTTTATTAATATGCAATTAGAGGGGCGCAGGAACGTGGGCAGAATTTTGAGCCGCTGCGTTCCTAGTCATCCGATTTCAAAATGGCAACCTAATTAAGCGAAATTAATGCGCCCGCGTATTCCGGCCCTGATTACATAATTAACAAAATGCCTTGCGGCCGCCAGGCTATAGATTACCGGTAAACGGAATGCCCTCCAAGGGGAGGCGGATTTCTGGTCAGGAATTTCAATTCGAAGCCAAATAAATAGTTGTCAATGGCCTGTATTTAGGGGGATGGAACCCACAATGCGATGATAATACTTTAAGTCGATTTGATAATAAATGACCCTATGAGATGCCATTTTGTCCTAGCCAGATGAGCATCACTGACAAGTGAGCAAAAATACTTACCTTTTTCTTGCCTACATTGTTACAATAACACCAATATATCTGCAACATCTCCCACCCAATAGTTCCTGAAAATTAATGAGCAAATTGTCCAATTCCCCATTTGGGGTAATATGCAAACAGAAGGCAGCAGCAAGAGACTGAAATCTGAAATACTCACGCTTTAAAATCAGATTCCTGTGCATTTTTTTTTTTAGACATTTCATGGTAGTTGCTCCCCTATCTTCCATTTTAACAGAAGTGCATTTTGTGTCAGCCTTGAGAGTTTCATTTTATTCGCTCCCCTCAAGTCAATTTCAATGTACTGCCTTCGGCATAGAACAAAGGAAACAAAAAACTGCAAAATTGTATTTTACTTTTAAGCTGTCGCCGCGGACTCTGCAAAAGAGAGAAAAAAGCGAGAGGAGGAGAGCCTTTCCCTTCGACTGGAACAAAAATAAAATATACGAGATTCGCTCTGTTTTTGTCTAATATAAAATTGCGACGCTTCGGGTAACGCGCAGATTTTGAGCTTTATAAATTGAAATGTCAGAAAAAGTTGAGGGAGCCGCAGCAGCGCAGACTGACTGACTGACTGAATGACTGACAAGCAGCCAGAGCCAGATACCGAGCACCAAGTCAGCTGCAAAACTTTGCCATATTTTACTATTATTGTTTTTCATTTTTTCGGCATTAGCTAGAAATAATGTACAATAAAATAAAACTTACCACAAACCTTTTCCATTGCTTAAAGTTTAACAACAATATATGGTAAAGAATTTTATTCAAAAAAGTTTCTGGTTCAGCTTAACTTTATACAAATTATAACTTACAAAATACAAAATCAATCATCATCATGAAAGTACATTGTATTTAATTTATGCACTTAACTTAATTAATTATCCATTAATACGTAATTGTGTAAATTGTTTTAAATAATAACATTAATTGCCAGTGTTGTATGGTGAAAATGGATGGAAATCGTTTTGGGAGAGGGACAAGTAAAATCGAAATTAATTGTAATAAAATACTTTCGGATTCGAAAGAGGTTTTCCGCTGAAAACATTCCTTCTGTATATATTTTCCTTTTTGTTTTTATTTAATTTTTTAAATGCTTTGCTCTGGCTGCCTAAAGTTGTTATAGTCGGTAGTGTTTATTTGCCTGTGTAGAAATAATTTAAGGTTTATCTAAATAATCTTTACTTAAATTTTGCATAATTGTTTCATACTGTTTTCGTTTTTGTTTGCATTTTGTCTTAAATTTACATTTAGCTTAAATGCGAGACATTTATGTAAATAATTGAGATTTTTCAAATGCTTTTTACTTTCTCTTGCCTATGTTTATGTAAATTTTATTTATATATAGTTTGTTTTGCAAATGTTCTTTTAGCTTATTAAGGTTTTCGTTTTCATTTTCATTCTTTCTTTTTTATGTTTGTTGTAAATTTGATTTAATGTTGGAGAAGGGAGGTTTACATATTGTGGGGGGTAGGGCGTGTCTTGTGTCTAGATTTCTGTGCGGAGAATTAAGTTTATTTTTTGCATTGTTACGTTTACATTCATGAATTTAGTTTCACATTTCATTTAGATTTTAGTACACAGACATTCAAGAAGTTTTTGGAAAACCACTTACGACATTTTATTCTTTTTTCTTGCATTCTTAATATCATGGTAAAGTTTATGTTTAGGTTTTGTTGCATTGGGTTCTTGTTTACTATTTTCTCTGCTCCTTTTGTGCATTAATTTTGTGTTCTTCTCTCAGCCTCCCGCGGTGTTTATTTTTTAGCCTCGCCTTCCTTCTGCACATAGACTATTTCGGCATATTCCGTTGAACTTTTGCCGGCAGTTCCTTCGGGTGTGGTTGCTGTTGTTGTGGGTGCTGATGTTGTTGTTGCTGTTGCAGGTGGTGATGTTGCTGTTGCTGATTCATTGGCTGGCTTTAGTACAAGTTCAGCATAGACGAGTTGTTTGTCTTGCTAAATAGGAGGTAGAAATAACGATATTAGTGTTTTTGCTTTTTAAAATTATAAATTCAACAGAGAAATTTAAATTTTGAGGCTCTTTTTAAAGGGGAATTTGCTATACCTTTTTCTATTTTGCTTTACTTAAATGTCCACACTGGTGAGGTGCTCTGCCAAATTATAGCCTTTATTTGCATATATAGTATATGTATAATACAACAACAGTTTTATTTGCATGCGTTTTTGTTTTTGTTTCGAACGGAAAGAGCAGAAAATGGCAAAGAAAATTATGTAGAAAAGTTTGTTTGTGATAATAGCAAAAGGAAAATTATAAAAAATAATTTAGGTATATATTTTGCTCAAAAGCTTGCAGCTAAGGATAAAGGAACTAGGCTAAGGCTTAAAGGTAACTACAGTTCGCTCAGTCAACCATTCACGCACACACACGAGAAGTACTTACAGGGGAAGAAAAATATTAGCTATATCAGCCCCTTATATCAGACATAAAGAGACGGGTTCTAATATATTTTCTGAAAATTTTTAAAAGGGAACTTAGTTCTTGGTTTTAAGGCTCTTGAAAAGGTTTCTAAAAATATGCTGTACAAGTAGCTGTGCTGCACATTAGCTGCCACTGATGCCACTGATTGCTATGAACCAAAAAAGTATTAATAAAAGGTGATTGATGTACAACTTGCTGCTTTTCACTTATTATTTTGAAACGATCAAAATAGTATGGTTTTCCTATTAAGGTTTGTCTTTGAAGCTGAAACATGGAGTTTCTGAAGCATTTGAAGGTTTAAAAATACAAATAAAATATATATTTCTCTCTGCGAGTGCATGGGCACAGAGCAGCAGTGGGCGGAGGCGCAAGGAAAATGTATACAGAAGGAAGAGAGAAGTGTGTGTGTTGGTGGGACGTTTTTCAATACCTTTGGTTCATTGTCATTGCCATCCATGATGGCATTGTTGCCCTCCTGTTCGGTGGTGTTGCCTTCAACAATATTCGCCGACTCCTGGTTGTTATCCTTGTCCTTGTTTTTCCGCGTATCCCTTTCGTTGAAACGCTTCAAAATTGCCACGGCAAAGGCGGGCAATCTTTTGGCCTTCTTCTGCTGCTGCTGCTGCTGTTGTTGCTGGGACTCTGGACTGTTCTCCTGTTCGTTAACGGTATCGTCCTCCTCCTCCTCCCCGCCGGACACGCCCACTCCGCCCATGGTCGTGGTAGCTGTGGCCGTTGAGGTGGCCTTAATGTCGGCGCTTTCGGTGTCGCTGCTGCTTGTCGGTTGGAGTATGTGTGTGTGTGAGTGTGAAAATTGGTGGAAGGTATTTTTTATGGATTGAGCATGATTTTATGTTTGATTTGATTTCTTTCGCTACTAATTACTGCTGCTTGGCGGTCGAAATATTTCTAGCTAACATAAAAGCTAGGTGGCCGTTCGGGTTAGTCGTGTGTGTGTGGTTAGAAGTCGTCTTAACTTGGCACATTCGGGATTATTAAAGGACTCCCTCTCACTATCTCTGGTTGTTAGTGGGCTTAAAACGAACTTTTGTTTTGGTTGGGGTAAATGGCGTAATTGTTATTGCTGTGTGTGCGTGTGGAGGTGTGTGTGTGTGCTTGGATCCATTAAAACCGGCAAATTGTGTTAGCAATAAGCAAAAATATTCCAAGAGGGTAAACTTCGCTATCTCATTTAAATTACAAATTGTTGTTGGGCAAAGAATTTGATAGCCAGAAGTCATATATATTCTTGATCGGAATTAACAGCATTGAAATTGATGTTCGTTTGGCTAAGATATGCATTTTTTTATCTTTGGTTAAAACATTTACCATACAAAATAATTAAAATCTCCATTTAAGGAATTAAAATATTTCCGGTCTTCCTAAAAGGTGTTTTGATCTTTTTTAGGGAAGCTGTCACTTCCGACCCTATAAACCATATATACTCTTGATCAGCATTTAGAGGCGCGTCTTTCTAGCCACGCCCGGAAGAAATTTTTTTTTTACCATTTTATCAAAATTTGATAAGGGGTTACATCATTCAAATTCTCAAAAATTGAAACTAATTTTGATATTTTAAAAAATAAAATTTAGTATGCAGATTTGTTGACCTAGAAAAACCTAACGCAGAAAAGCTTTCAGAACTGAAATTCATGAATTTTTGCCTTTTTTATGGACAATTTTATGTGCGACCCCTGATCCATTTGCAACCTGCAAGGGTATATAAACATCGGCTTACCGAAGTTAGTTTCTTTTCTAGTTTCAAAAGCGAAGAGTACCAGAATTTTTGAGTTTAAACGAACAGAATTGTAAGGCAATTACCTTGAAACTGCAACTTACTTGCCTTGATAATCATTCTTTTTAAGCTACTTTAAGGGCTCTCATCATTTCGACCCTTAACCCATTTTCCATTAAACGTTCCCTTTCGCTTTGCCCGAAATGAGGTCCATTTATATTCTATAAATATTTTTCGGCTCATTTGAATGTCTGCCTGCCTGTCTGTCTGCCTGAAGTCTGGAAAAGTTCAACAAGTATCTGCCAGATACATTTTCCTACCTACACGGATCTGAAAGTGTGTTCGTGCTTGTGTTTGTGTGTTTCTATATGCATAATACGTTGCGTGTTAGTCCCTCATATATGTATAAATATATGAAATTGCTATTGTATTTTAATGATATTGCTTTTGTTATGCTCGCAAAATGCAAAACTGAATGGGGAAAATTCCGCTTTGATATGTGTGCAGCATTGTTAGAATTTTTCCTTTCAGGTTGCGTCACTTACACACACACACAAAATGCCATTTCATTCAAAACACTCCTCTCACACACAGTCACACGATTTCTCAGTGAAAATAAATAAATACAGACCATAAATACTACCGACAAACCCTTCTTGTTCTTAACTGTTTTTATTATTATTAAATATTAAACATACGTTTGCGTAAATTAATAAAAAGGAAAAACAACTTGTATCAAAAGGTCTTAGGCTACAGTTTCTGGTTTTATTTAGTTTTTACTCCCTAAATGTTAACTCAAAGTTTTACTTTAGGTTTTCTGCTCTCGAAATTAAATACTAGCGTGATAAAGTACAGTGTGCTCGGCTTACGATGAACACTTTCCACTAGTACAGAGTGACTACAATATAAATACGTGTAAAAAACAATGATTTTGTCGCTTCATGCTTGCCATGCAAACGCTTCTCGATTAAACGTATTCGATAATAACTTAATTTCATGCCGGCATCAATCTCTCTATGATATGAACCCAGTTTTCATTGATCTTGGTTTTAGGTCTTAAATGTCTGAAGTTTGGTTTTGTTTTTGTGTGGGTAAGGAAACGTTTATGAGTAAATACGAAACTTATCGCTTTGGAGTCAGTTTTGTGGCTTAGTTTTAGTCCGGGAAACTATGGCGGAATTCTTTTGATTTAAACTGTTTACATAATTTATTTATTTAGCTCCTTATTGCCAATTTTAAATGTATATTTTACTAAGGCACTTGATTTAGTTGGTTTGCTCCTAAGGCCTCTGCAGAATTTTATTTGGAACTGAATATTTGTAAACACACTATTATTATTTGGCGGAGTTTAAGAAATATTTAGCCAAGGATTTCTACAACACATTTCTGAAAAATGCTACAAAATCCTTTATAGTTTTCCTTTTTGTATTTTTCCTCTGTATAAAAATGTACCCTATTTGCCACAAATCTGCTCCATTGCATTCCTAATCCTGCTGCGCTTCGTTTCCTGTTCCCGAAAAGAGTAAAAAGTAAATAAATATGGATGTCACACGCGCGCACACAGACACAGGGAGACGTGGCCCGCTCAGATTTCCGTTTCCTGTGGTATCTTTGGCGTCGTCGGCGTTGCTGGTGTTGCTGGCGTTGCTGGCGTTGCAGTTATATTGTTGCTATTTGTAGCTATTGTGTCTCCGATTTGCGGCTTCTGTGGCTTCGGCGGCGTTGCTGGCGGCGCCTTGGCCTTGCCTCGTCCCGACAGCAGCATGGCCTGCTTCTCGATCAGTTCGCGCTGATCCTTGGGCAGCCAGCGCGAGAACCGCGACTCGGGTATGCCCAGCTGGTTTCCTTTCTGCAGGAGATCCGCGTTCTCATTGCCGTCCTCCTTGTCGCTCGTGGAACTCCTGGAGTTCCGTCCTCCGGCCTGGCTCATCAGGATACTCTTCAGGGGACGAGTTGTGGGATTATAGACACTGCTCTCGCGATCTGTGCCATATTCGAAGCTGTCGTCGTCGTCGTTGTGCTTGCGTCTGGTCTCCACGGAAAGGCGATCCTGGGTGCCATTGGTGGTGCCATTGGGCTCTCGCAACTTGCTTGCGCCCAGCAGGGTGATGCCATTGGGGGTCTCCAGCAAGGCCACGTTTTGGCCGTGGGTCTCCAACTCCAGTTGCTTATCGCTCTGACTGCTCGTTGTTTTTTGTGATTTTATGGGGTTTTTGGGCATTTTAGATGTTTGTTGCATTTTTTTGTTTGGGGTTTTTGGAGGGGTTTTTTGTAGGGTTGGTCGCAGTGTTGTTTGTTGTCCATATAATATATGAAAGTAGTAGAAAAAGAAGACAAAACATGGCAGGAAGGTTGTTTGCGTTTCTTTCTTTTTGCTTATTCATTTATATTATTTTCTATATTGTTATTGTTGCATTGATGCATTGCAATGTGGCTCTAAAACCATAGAGTCTTATGTTGTTGATTTCTATGCTTTTGCTTGTTTTTAGATTATTCATTTTTTTGTTGTAATGATTTTTGGACAGCGACTTTTCGTACCTTTTTTAGTAAATGCGTGAGACAGAGACAGTTTTCAGAGGGTAGGAGATAGATAGACAGAGACAGAGACTGACAAACAACGATTTTTATGTTTTCTTTTTCATTTTTGGTGGGCGGGCGAGCGAGCAAAGTGGGCGTGGCAGAGCGACTAGCGAGCGTTTTTTAAGAGTGTATAATGTGTGTGTGTGACAGCGTGATGTATATTTTTTTATGATGGAATTTCGAATTTAATTTTAAAGCTTTTAATTATTTTTTAAAGCTCTAGACATTCTAATACAAGACGAAACACAGGACTTTATTTGTGTGTGTGTGGTGTGGTATGCGTGTGCTTAAGCTAGGATTTGTAAATTTTCAGATTTATATTCTCAAAAGTGTTCTATGAACTAGCCTAGGATGAGATAATGAGGGCTGCTTCTATATCTAGAGATGATGTAAATGCACGAAAATTAAATTGAAGCCCCTCGAGACCGAGGGAGAGACGAGACACATGCAAGTTGACGACAAACAAACACACATCCGAAACTACATACGCAAATATTATTTTAGTAAAATGAATAAACGGATTAATGGCATTGGAAAATTAAAACCAAAAATGAAGCAAACCAGATACCGTTGTCGGGTTAATTATGTTTTTTATGTGGCCTTATTTTTGATCACCTTTCTGAACCTATTTTGATATATATTTGCGTTCACTGTACTTACGTTTCGTTTGTGGGCGTCTTGATTGATTTTCCTGTTTGGAAGAAACATAAAAAGTTTGTTAAAAAATACTTTCCAATACAAGACAATCAGTTGCACTAAATAAAAGTGATTTTTCATGATTAATGGTAGATGAAAATAGACAAGACAAGACATCCCCAACCCCAAAAACATCATCATCATCAGCATCGGCCTGCTACTTTCCTGCACATCAAAACGTACATATTTGTTAATTTTTTGTTGTTGTTTATTTTGTTTTTGTTTGTTTACTTTACAAATTTCTAAAATTACAAAAGAACAGCAAGAAAACAAAAACTAATTAAAATAAATCATAGACATGTTGGATTTGATTGATTCGCGAAACAAAAATGAAGAAAAAATACAGTAATTAATTGAAAATGCAAATTGCTGGCAGGTCGAATAGCTTAAATAAATACGGGGACGAGAAAAACCAATATTTGCTGGACAAAATATAATACAATACGTTGGATCTTTCGATTTATCAATATGTGTATACGCTTTGGGGATATATTCGAGTGGACAAGTCAGGTTTTAAGGGTTTTGAGATTCGCGACTTACGAAAATTGGTCACTTAAAATTATTTGGCCTAAGGTAAGGTTTTCTTTTGTTTTGTATAATTATATATATATATTTCGATTTTTGTTTCCATTATTAGATTGTGCACTTGTTGAGATTTGCATTAAATTATTTGTGTATTTTACGAGAGAGCAAAGTGTGGTAAGGAGATATTTATCGTAATTCGAGTTTAGTTTTGTTTTTTTCCCGCTTGCTTTCAGCAAACTGGGGCACACACGGCCGAAACTACCCGAGAAAAACTTGGGAATTACGGGGTGTGCGCAGCTAAACTGGCCGAAGAATTGGCTGGGAGGGTTAACGGACGCTTGGCTTAAACGGACGTATTTGGCGGCTTGGGAGCCTCAATGGTTGTTCCGTTCAAATTGTGCTGACTGCCGTTGCCGGCGGCTATAACCGCCGCCGCCGTTGCAGCGGCACTCTTCTTCAAATCTGCCTTCTTTTGCGCCTCCAACTTATCGGTGACGGGGGGCGTGGCCTCCTCCGACTGCTGCGTGGTATCGATATGCTCATCGCCATTATCGCGACCATCCAACTCCTCATCATCCTGGAATTCCGGATGGATCTGGGCCTCGGAATCGGGGCCCACGTCCGTGTTCAGAGTGGCGCCTGTAAAAAACATCGGAAACAACAAAAAGAACTAACATTTAGCTTTGTGTGCAGAGAGAGATAGAGAGAGATGGAAAGACAGGGATAGAGAGAGACAGGGCGCCGACTCAATCTCGAAGATACCACAAATTTTCCAAAGTTAAAGTTGAGGTTAGTCCATTTACCAAAGTGATGATTATCAAGCGGAAAATACAGGGAGATTATATAAATTAAAGTTGGATATAGAGAAACGGGGAATAACATTTTACATAGAGGCATATATTTAACATTAAAAGCAACAAAAGTACTATTTTCGGCAAAATTTAGTGACCAATTTTCGGGTTTTTAAATGTTAGCTCTTCTTGTTGTTGTCATGTGTAGACACTTTTGCTCAGCGAGAGAGAGAGTTGTACAATTGTTTTGGTTAATCTTAAATATCTAAGTTTTATATATATTATTTTTAAATATTTATATTTTTTAAATAATCTAATAAATAAGGAACTCGGCAACATAGATTCAATAATGCAATCCCAGCATTTGGCAAGAAAAAACTATGGTCCAGTCTTTTTACATATGTGTCCTATTTTGTAGGTGTTTTGAATTTTTTTTTATAGCTTTTACGGATTCTTAATGTTTGTTTTTCGACGCTTTATTATTTTTTAATTTTAGGCTTTAGTTTCAAGCGCCCAACTTTCCTACAATAAATTTGTCCATTCTCTGCCAGACTAAATTTGTTAAAATACTTTCTTTACTATAGCTGTTATCATTTCAAATTATTTTTACTCTTTTAATACATTTTAAATTAAATGAGAATTTGTTGAGTTTTCAGAAAAGATCTTAGGGTAGTTTTTCAACTACACTTTAAGTTTTTGCTTCATATTTTGTGTGTACATTTTTAAAAATTTCTGCAGGTTAACTTGGGCCCCTTAACCCTTATTTTATTCTTATTTATTTTTTATTTTACCCAAGTTTTAGTTTTACTTTCATTATCTCTTTGATATGTTGAAGCTTTTCCTTTTTGGTAGTTGCACACATTTGCAAGAATTTTTTGACTGAGCGACGTGTTTTTTCCACCCCGAAACTCGTTGCGAAAGTCAAGTGAAATTTTTTAATTAGATGAGCTTTCTAGGGCCTGCCACTCGCTCATCCGGGGGAGAGCGGGCGGAGGAGCCTCCTCCTTCTGCTAGGTTACCGCTAATTAAAATTTAAAAGCCGCACAGTGCGTCGAAAGTTAACAACGGCTTGCGGCGAGCCTCAGGCCCCGAAACCCATATATACATATATGAATTGCAGGATGGATGGGTGGCACTTGGTGGAGTTGTGGATGGAAAAGGGGTGGGTTTTTGGGGAGTGGAGGGGTGGAGAACCTAAAGCCAGATATTATTGTTAGCATAGCTGATGATGAGACAATAGTGGTGGCCATTATGACGATGATGATGATGTTTTTGTTGATGTGGCTGAGTGGCTAATGACGATGACATTGCGTTGCGTTGCTGTTCGCCCACGAAATTTAAGCAAAAATGTGTGCATGGAAAATAACCGTAAAGAGGTAAGCAGTGGCTGGACTTACCGCCAAAACACCATCGTCCGGTGGCGCGGGCAAAGAGAACCAGTAGGACAATCAGGACCAGGACAGCGACAGCCACCACAATGCCAACAATGGCGGCCACATCGAGGCTGCTGCTGGGCGGTTTGCTCGACGAGCTAATCCGCACCTGGTAGTCCGTCATGCCCAGTTCATTGGTGGCCCGCAGCTGGTACACTTTCGTGGTGTCCTCCAGAGTAAGTCCGGCGATGGCCAAAGTCACATTGTACTCGTCGTTGCCCAAATACTGCGGCTCGTACGCCGAGTAGCGTCCGTCGGTGCGTCCCTGCGACACGATCGCTCCGTCGATGGTCCACTCGATCTTGGGCTGCGGGCTGGCCTTGATGGTGATGTTCACAATGGCAGTGTGGTCCAGATACAGGCCATAAACGGCGGCATCGACTTGATGGATGGGGGCATCTGAAAGATGAGGGGATTGCGGTTATTTATTTATATAAAAATTTAAAGTTATAAGTAATTAATATGAACTTACATCGCACATTGATGATGTAGGCAGCCTCCTGGGGCGGCAAACTCTCGCGATCGGTCTGGTGGTGCGAGCGACAGACCAGCTTCCGGTTGCTATCCTCCGGCGACAGATGCCACTGGATCTCCTGCTCGGAGGTCGACAGCACGACGTTGTCGCGAGAGTTGCTGTTGGTGTTGGAGGAGGGACGGATGTCCAGGGGTGTGGTCCGCTTGTTGGCCGGCATGCTGTCGAGGAACCAAGAGATATTCGCCGGCGGGCGACCATCGCGAACGGTGCAGCGAGCCTTGAATTCGGTGTTCTCGTTGAAGTATCCCTCGCGATTTGGTCGCGTCAGCAGCTCGATAATGGGCTGCTGGGGACGCACTGGGAAATGGAGAGGAAATTGTGAGGGTTTTGTTTAGAAAATGGAAGGGTTCCAGAGCCAAGAGCTATTTAATTTGTCCAATACTCACATGCCACAACCAGATCGATGGTGCCCGACAGCTCCTCGCCCTCGACGCCCAGACTGCACTTGACCTGGCCATTGTAGCTGGCCTTCACCCGCTCGATGCTGACGCCGCACTGGCCGGCGGTCAGGCCCGCTCCGTAGTAGGTAAAGCCGGGGGTCTTGCTCCACTCGGGCGACAGGTTGAGGACCTTCTCCTCGCCCGGGATCTCGATGCGGCAATAGTTGATGGATCTGCCGTAGCGGCACAGCAGCTCGGTGCGATCTCCCTCGTTGAGCAGGGCCGTGTTGGGTTCCACGTTCACCTGCTGCGACCAGGTGAGCGCATCTGCAAGAAAAAGAAGAGATAAGTGTAAACAAAAGAGTTGCGTAATTCCCTTGGGAGTATCTAGTATCTAGTTTCTGGGTATCTGAGTGTCTCTGAGTATCGCATATCTGAGGTATTTTCTTTTTGTCTCGAGGCACGTTCCACGTTGCAACACTGCTGCGCTCCTAATGTCTCGGTGGCAATCAGGCAAATGACTGTCGCATTTAGCAGACAGACACCTGCACGTTTGCATCTTTAAGATACGCATCTGCCCAGGCACTGCCACTGGCAAACAATGCGGCTGCATTTTCTCATTAAGTTTCAATTAAGTTATACGTTTCGTTGGCTTTTTTCCCTTTGGTTTTTGTGTGTGGAAATTCGCTCGCAGTTGAAAAAGTTTTGCTGGAAAGTTCTCCCGGCTACAGCTTGTTTGCCATTCTTTTTCCAGCGTTTTCTATTTGCCAATTAAGACATTTGAGTATTAAACGTTTCGAGCCAAAGTGGAACTTTCCCCTTGTTTGTTAGTCAGTCTTTGTTTGCCTGACTTGGGCTTTGGCTTTGGAGGTTTCGGTGGAGGGAGAGAGAACCTAATTTCTAATGAATTTTGTCAGAGTTTAACCAAAGTGATTTTTGATTTAATTTAAATTAAATTTTGGCCTAAGACTACTTAAACTGAGTGAGGCCATGGCCAAAGGTTGTCTTAAACGGATGAATGAGACCAGTTTGAATTAAAAGCAGATGAAATATAATTTTGTTATAGGCTCTAAATGAATACAAATGTCTGAATTTTATTTAATTTCCTCTGCAACAGCAAGTTGCATGTATTAGCTATAGATTTCAAGATATTTATTTTCTCAGCTTTTCATGATTCTGAGAATAGGAACGACCTGCTATTATTTGAATTTCGATCAACACTTTTGGGAAATTGCTCTGCGCCCCGGCTAATTTCCGTTAATGAAAGCCACAAAATTGCAAATTGTGGCATAAACATGAGGTGGAGCCCGGGCAGCTGCGGATTAAAGAGTAGGAGTGGGGGGCAGCAGGAGACCAGACCCCAAACTGTGCAGCTGCGGCCAAAAGTGAATTGATTTCTTTGCTTCTTGCATGACTGACGGGCTGAGTGAAGTTTTGTTTGGTCAGCCGGAAATGTGCGGAAAGCCAACAGAAAACGGACTGAGATGCATTTGCGTTCGCATTCGACTTTAAAATCGGGTCAGCCAGCTGGCCAGCAGGCCGTCCGTTCCATGTAATGTGAAACTTTTCGCCCGCCCCATGAGATGTCGCTTAACTTTTGACAATTGAGTTGTGCTGCAACGCTTTTTATTCTCTCTTTTTGCTGCATGCTACTGTGTTTTTTTTTAGTTATTCACACTCGAATTTGTAGACCCTATAAAACCACTTAGAGATCTCTCTGCTCTCTGCCAGCGCACCGCATAAACCAGCCCCCCTCTCACTCCTTCCGAGAAGAAGTTTTGAGCTGCAGCTTGAATTTCCAGAGTCAGCAAAAATCGGTTCACACTTCCCACACAAATAAAAGCGAGTGGATTGCAACAAACTGTGGCGTGGATTTAAACCAAAAATAAAGAGGGTTCCGCCCACGAAGATACCGCGGAATTTGACGAGGAGAATTTCATAAGCAATTCTATTTCTAATACTTTTGGAGCAACTTTAATGAATTTATTAAAATCAATTTGTTCCTAAAACTTGGTATCCTAAAAATTAAGAAATATCCCTAAATGCGAAAAGTGTTTCTTACTGTTTGGGAAGACACTATTTAGCAGTGATACTTATAAATACTTATAAATAAACAATATAATAGTGTGTTATTTAAGATTTCAGGAATGCAAATGCAAAGAAAATCAATATTTTCTACAAAAAATCTATCCCTAAAATATGTCAAATGTTTCTGTAGTTTTTTGAATGGACGAACCCCCTTGTTCTACGAGTAATGGGTATCGAAAAAAAGGGAAACCGTTACAACTGAAGTTGGACAATGTCACATTCACAGCTATGAAAACAAAAAAATAAAAAAGCGAAAAAGAAAAAGCGCGGGCGACGGGCAACATTCGAGACGTTGTGTCGACATACGCTCCGTATCCATGTGTGTTTATTCACAGCACAAATCTATTTTTTATCCATTCTTCCTGCTGCTGCTGGTGATATTTATTTATTTAGCTCTTTTTTGTAGCTGGTAAAATCGTCATCGTCGTCGGCGTCGTCCTCTGGGCTCTCAGATCGCCACTCCGCGTTTTATTTGATGCCGTGTCTGCAGTTTTCAGAGGAACGTTTGTCCAGTTCAGTGGCCATGGCTCGTCGGGAAAGCGTTGCCCCAACTTGAAGTGATTTTCACCCCCATTTCCCTCCAGTTTTCCCCGTCTATAAATTGTACAAATAGATTTAATTTAATGCCTTCACTCGATTCCCAATAAAAATCAACTTTGGTTTCGGTAATCCCCATCGCAGACACACACGGCCCCTATTATTGTGGCTATTGTTCCTTCACATTTTCTGGGTTTTTGTTTGTTTTTTTTCTCCTCTTTTTGGCCACGTTAGCGTCTTCTGGCTAGGAACGTGATTTTTACTTGAATTTTGTGTGTTGGCCTGTTTTGATTTTCCAACGGGAATATTTTTGGTTAGGAGCTGTGTCCAAAGTTGCGTTGGGAACAGTGGTGGAAAATGGGTTACTAGTTGGGGAAATCTTGAAAGTGCTTGCATTCAAAATTAAAAATATTGTTCTTTCTTGAAGATCAACTAGAGACCAAAACGGTTTAACCGAAAAAAATTGGAAACTACTATAAATTGGAAAAATATTAAGGCGGGGCTTGTCCAAGAGTCTAACTTGAAATATGTTAAAAATTGTGTTTTTGGTTTTGTTCAAAAATCATTTAAAATCGTTTTAAATTATGAAGGAGTCATTTCCGACCCCATATATCATATATATTATTGATCAGCATTAGGAGGCGAGACTTTCTAGGCATCTGGGAAAGAAAAAAAAATTTGGCCATTTTTCCTAAATTTGATAAGGGGTTACATCATTAAAATAGTTAAATATTGGTGAAAATTTAAATTCCTTAAAATGTAAAATGTAGTATGCTGATTTGTTAACTTAATAAACACTAGCACAGAAAAGCTTTCCGAATGGAAATTAATGCATTTTTGGCTTAGTTATGATCGATTTCCTAAGCGATCTCAAAGCCCAATTGCAAAGTTATTTTCTATTCTTGCATTTTTTAATTGTGCCGCTTTGACTAATTCAATAACTCACTATTCCCCTGATACTTACATTATTTTTATTACAATTAAATAAAGGCACATATTTTTTTTTTAAGATTTAAAAAAATCTTTAAACCTTAATTTTCTGTATTTTTCGACATTTATCCCATTGCGGCCTTCTCCTTGTTGATTTCAAAAGAGCAAAGAAAAGCGGCGAAGCCGGCTCATGTGTGTGGAAGTCTGGGGCTGCTGTCTACCACAAATTGGTATGCAATTTCCGCAGAATAAAAGGAAAAATCAAATGCCACATGAACGAGCCAGCAAAGGTACACTGACGAGCAAAACTGTAACACGAGTTCAATACTCGAACTTCAAAGGTCTGTATCTTCTGTTCTAATCTATGGATTCTAAAAATTCTAGTCTTGT
>JAEIIJ010008827.1:0-16670 GCA_018904815.1 Drosophila ogumai | reverse complement strand
TGTAAATCTGAACTTACTAGTTATTAATTTAATAAAATATTTTCTTTCGGTGCCAACTAAGATACAGATACAGGCAGCTCTTGTTGCCTGCCACTGCTTTTGCCATAAATAAAGTTTTGTATTATGCAGCAGCAGCAGCAGCAGCATTTGGCATTTGGCAGCGCATCCCACAACAGTCCGCCGGGGAGGATCCACTCGAAGGGAGCGGGGATCCAAGGATCCCCGTCGTAGTTGTGCTTGCAATTATCGCGCACTGTGCTGAGAAATTGGTTTTTGCCACTTCGCACTTTCATCATTTTCAATCACGCTCAATTTTAATTGAAAATTTTCAAATGCAGCAACATTGTAGGGATTCCTCCAGAAGGTTTTCGAGAAGGTCTCGAAGGCTACTGTTGGTGCAGGAAGAAGGTAAAGGAACTGCTTAGCGATCGTAAATCATATTCCTGTGTGTTGACTAATGGCTGAAAATAAATGAAATCATTATTTCTGGCTCATGACTGCAGTATTGCTGAGGAATTTTAAATGGAAAATTTAAACTAAATTCAAAATAAGAAAATTATATTGGTTTTAATAGCGAAAAGTAAAGATTTTCTAAATAGTAATGTTTTGTTAACGGGAAAAAAACAATAAATATTTCTTTTATATTTTTTCCCCAATTATTAAGATATTTTTAAAAATTTGAAAAATATATCTCGCAAAAAATATGTCTAACAAAAAAAGTTGTAAGTCCAATTTTAGCATTTTATATCCTGTATTTTTGCTAACAACTTCCTCCCATATTACTAATTAGCATAGTTGTGCCTACAACAATTATGCTTTGGTGACCACATTTTTCGCAGCCGTCCAGCGATCCCCTTCCCCCAAAAGTAATAATATATTCGTAGCAGGCATGAATCAGTCCGATTATATAAAACATAATACCCAACGGGGAGTGTTGTTTTCCCGAACCTACCAGCAAGGCTTTGGGTCTTAGCTCTTGTTTTCCTGCCGTAATGCCAAAGGGGCCTCTGCACTCATTCCGCTGATATATGTAGAAATGTATCGAGTTACGATCAGAGATAAGCTGATGGGCAAATACACATATAATATTTATACGCAAACTTGTTCAAACAAGCCCAGCAGGAAGACAAGCAGACAAATGTGCAAAATGTGCTCGTTAACAATAAAAGAAAATGCGAAACACACTCGGAAATTTGTAACGATTTTCTAATTTTCGAGCAAACAACCCTCAGATTTCGATTCCGATTTCCTGATTATGTTGTCGAAGGAGCACCACGGCGATATATCTGTTGAAAATCGCTACAACAAACATGGAGAGGCGGCGGGTAGAGATCCCAACAAATTGTAACAAAATGCGGATTACTATTCGAGTTCGAATTGATTCCCGCCCCTTTTGCCGTGTTTCACATTAATGAGAATATTGTTAAATTAGCAGGCTTTGAAATGTGATATTGCCCGACCACAGCAACAGAGAGAGAGAGAGAGCGGCCTGGAATGGTAATGGTAGTGCCTCCTCCGGTGCCCTCTGCTTGACTTTGCCCGAAAAGCGAGCAGCTGTGTGTGTCACCCCGTTTGGAAGGGGTTCTACACCCAAAATGCACTCGGAAAAAATTCAGGATAATTTTATATTTATTTAATTTATTATATTTTAAGCTATAAAGAGCAATAGAGGTGTTGTTACCGCTTCATATTAAAACGGAAATTATAGATAAACCGAAATATGGATCCTTCCTCTCTCTCTCTCTCTCTATTTTAGTTCCTGTATCAATTTCTCGTAAAATTTTCCTTCTTTGACCCAATTTTTCCGAGTGCCACTGCAACTTATTGCCACTCCCTCTGCCTCTTATTGAAAATGTCATAAAAATATATAAAAAACTTCTGTTGGCATTACTTTTTTATAGCTTCCCTGGAGAAATAAAAGATGGATTAGGTCAATATTTGAGAAAAGGGGGCAAGAGAGGAAGAAGAAGGCATAACGCATAGAGCTTCGCCACCAAAAGCTGCCTTAATAGGCTTACGATAAACATGACACTTGACTTCTGGTGCCCCGGGGGAGTGGACGATTCTCCTGTGCGGATGTGGTGCCCAAATTGCCAGTTGACACTCAATTTGACACATGAGCTCGCTTCAGGGTCTTCTCAGAGCCATCTCAGAGTCGCCAGTTTAGCCTTTAGCCTTCGACCTCAAGTGTGCTCCATGGCAACAACTAACTTGGCTAATGATGTGCTTCCTTTTGGCCCCTTTGGGCGTTTTGGCCTTATGTTACATTCCTCTCAGGGTGAAAGGGGAGGACATATGAATAGCTAAGCATTCGTCATTATGGCAATTCAAATCCCCAACCGAGAAGTTCACTCACAGGGATATGGTTACAATTACAGTTTCGGGAGTCCTGTGGCCAAATTTTCAGCTCAAGATTACCCCAAGGAGGTTTATGTGTGCTTAATTAGAGTTTTGAGAAGTTTTGAAGGTGCCCTTTTCTCTCATTTTCAACTTTAAAGGTCACCTCCTTCCTTGGCAAACTCTCACCTCATTTAGCCCCAACCAAAATCCCTCGATTAAACTCTTTATGAGCTGCATTTAAGCCCTCTGTCATCGCTCCACATTGCTCATGCTCCCCAAGCTCCCGACGAGCACCAAACGGCACCTCATCAACACATCAGCATTATCATTATGATTCCGTTCAGAGCAATATAATTCGAGCACACAGGCAGGGAGGGAGGGGGGAGGGAGAACTAATAATAATAATAAAAATTTCAAACCTTTCGGAGCAACAAAAGTGAGGCAGTAACTCCGATGAAAGAGCCCCATCTGTTATGGGATACAAAAATATTTATGATTATGAGAAATACACGGCTGGGGCCTTATTATAAAATACAGCAACTTTTCCTGAAATCAAAAGAAAAATCAAGGCAATGCCGCGCCGGGACACGTTTTTTTTCTGTTTTTTATTTAAATACGCTGATGACTATTGGTGTGAGGGGCATCGGGTTCTCCAGTTGTGCTCGGAGATCTCTTAAGTAGCCTCCGCGTTCCGATCGAGACCCCGGCCATATCGACAGGTAGCCCAAATATTTATAGTGTTCCATAATTGAGATACACATTAATGAGGAGTTGGGGCTGGAGTTCAAGTCGAGGCTGGGTTTTGGAAAGGGAATATTACAGAGTTGACTCAGAATGGTAGTAGCGCGCTTTATTTCATATTGAATAGAGTTTTGGTGAACACAGGGGGTTTTTATATTAAAATACCCTTTGCCAAAGAGGGGATTTGATAAGGTCTAAAGATTGGTCAACTAAATATAAAATTTTAAGAGAAATTAAATAAAAGAAAAATCATCTGAAAATAAATAAAACTCGATATTTATTATAAATTTTTGAAGCTTTGACCGATATATAAATTGATATTTGAACAAATTGGGAAATTGGAAAATGTGCGATTTATAAGTTTGATATATCAGGAAAACATTCTTAATAAGAAATATAAAGAGATTGTCATTGATATTGTGTGTGATGTGACATTTGACATTTTCTCGATTATACATATATTTATATAACATTAATTTAATTTTGATTTTGATGTTTTATGTTCTCCTTCATCCTGGTAGTCCCAAATGATTCTTATGCTATTTTTAAATTTTTTTAAGGTTCCTCTTTTACATTTTGTCGATAAATTCAAATATAGTTCCCTAAATTACTCTGCTTTTAATTAAAAAAGAGAATCCATCAATTCGTTGTTTTTTCACTTAAATTGTTCTCTCTTGTTTTTATTTTCCTTTCGATTCCTAGTTGTCTCCTCCTCGTTGCCTGTCGCTGTAAATTTAAATAATAATTTCGTTGAAACTTGCCGAGTCTTCGATGTTATTGTATCTTTTCCACAGATGCTTTTCTCACTTGAAGAAAAAACGTGGGATGAATGCTGCTGCAGCCTGAGATTTGTCGGCGGCTGCCTTTTGTCGGCATTGATCAGCTTTGATTGCTATGCAACTTATTAGTTGTTGTTATTTGTTTGACTAGACACAGTCATATATATCGAAGCAGTTGGAAGCCGCTGCTGTCCGCGGTGATAATGGAGAGAAATAACCCTGGCTTAATCCCCCGGACTCCGTAATCATTTGGGCCCTCTCTCTGGGCCCGTTGTCAACAGATCTGGCTTATGTGAGTCAGAATTATGTGACGATCGCAGCCAAAGGCGGCAAAAGGTTTTTGGATTCCAGAATCCAGAATTCAAGTCAAAGTCGGAGCAGCATCTGCAGCTCTTTCAGGCCACATGTTGTTGCAGCTTTAATAAAGACATCAGCCGCGCATAATTATGGATTTGTAGTAGCAGTCTCTGCAGTCTGCAGTCTTCCAGTCTCCGCTCTGCAGTCTTCCCATCTTCTTTCTTCTCTTTTCCAATCCCCAATTCGTTCTGCTTCGTTCGGAGCTGTCTTTCTTTGGCCGTAAGTCGTAGATTGGCATTATTGTCACGGCCGCCAGCTCTTCGTTTTGGCTATATCTTAATTCTATTGGGCATTTCTTCGATTCTCCTGCCTCTCTCTCCTCAATTAAATTGATATCAAAATGTTTTCCATTTATTTTTGTTTGGTTTTTGTTGATTTTTTCTTTTTTGGCTACTGAGCGCGTGACTCTGTCTGGGCGTGAGTTGCAGTTAGTGGAAAGCTTTTAAAAACGTATTAAATTGGTATACAGTTAGGCTAACAAATTTCTGATAAGGTTGCTAAAGAGTTTTTCAGCTGCGGGGGGTTTTATTAATTCAGATTTTTATACACAATTTATTCGCTTGGTTTCTAGAATGAATTTCTAAGGAATTTGCCATAGCCTGTTGGGATTTATACACTGCAAAATGTATTGGATATTAAGAAAGTTAAAAAAAAAATAAAGCATGAAAGGAAATGGGGTTTTTTATTCTCTCTCTATGAATTTAATATCTCATAAATACTTGAAAACCTTTTTAAAAAATCTTTTCAAAATACTACTTAGAAATAACCAGTTTAAAAATTTGTTGTTAAAATTTTGAAACTTTTAAAACAAATTCAGATCAATAAAAGACCCTTTTTAAAGCTTATATCGCCTTTAAAAAATTTCCGTATCCTAAAATGAAACCTTTTTCTCCCTGTTTAATAATAATAATCCTTTCCAAACCGTTGACAATCCCCAAAATGACAAAGCTGTCACAAATGGCAAGCCAATCAAGCTCTAATCCCGCATCTAATGGCAACGTAAACAGCAACACCTCCTCGGATAAAGATCGCAGGAGGAGGATGGGCGGAGGAGGAGAGACGGATGGGGACGGGAACACAGTTTGTGCAACGATGTTGAAACCTATTCAAATTAACAAATGTGTTTTAATCTCCGACAACAAATTTGAATTGTATTTTTTGGTGGAATTCCGTTGCCGGTGCTGTCTTCGTCATCTCCCGCTGACCGGGGACAGGTACCGAGGGGCACCTACAGGAATCGGGATCCCTCCTGCGTCAGCCACTGCCACCACTGCTACCCTGTTAAATGCCTCTCCTTCTGGCATTGTTGGAACAGGTCGATCGATCTATGACAGATGAGATCATGTTGACTTGCCACAAAAGGCGCACAGTCAGTCGTCGGATGAGGTTGAGGAGCAGGCCCTGGAGAGTGGGCATGGACTCGGGCTACGGGCTATAGGCTACGGGCTCGGACTCGGACTCTGACTCGAGCTCTGACTCTGGGCCCTGGCGTTTTCCCAACTCTCGAGTCCTGTTGCTTTCGATGATGTATCGTTTTCGGTACCATGGCTGCCACGGAACTCACAACTCAAGCTCAACGATTGAAGCACTCAAAAAAATAACTAGTATTTTTAACTACTATTTTAATTTTGATATTTTATTTTCTTCATATTTATTATAAAAATAGAAATTTTGAAATGTGATTGTCATCACAGTATTGATATATCTATAATTATTGTCATCCCTAATTTATAGTAAGCTTTTTTTTCAAAATACAAGCAATCTTTTAGAAAAAGAAACTAATAAAGTTTAAAGCAATTTCTACTAAAAAGATCAAAAGCAAAGATCTTCAAGTTAATACAAAATTTAAAATATCCGTTAGATTCTCCCAATTTTTCTCCATGTGCAGCTGTGGGCCCTTTAGTCCGTTTGTTGGCATTACCATTACCATCAGCCATTACCATTTTGGCTTCACGCTACGCTACGTGGCCCGCCGTCGCGTCGTCTCATCTCGTGGGCAAAATTCATATTCGAAGTGACATTTATGCCATGCTCTACACATTCCGGGCGATATGATTTGACTGGCTTCAGGCGAAAACCTTTTCGTGGATTTCTTTATTAATTTTTTTTCTCTCTTTCAGTTTTGAGTGGGGGCTTCCCTGTCCGATGAGGATGATCAGTCTTCCCATCTCTCTAAAACTAAGCCTCTTTATTTCTGCCTTAACAATAGCCCTGTTTATTATTGCCGATTTGTGTTTTATTTGTTGACAGTTTAGGTTTTTTCGCCTACGAATTGTTTTGGGTCTTAATTCTACTGTATTTGTGAGAGGCACTGGGAGAAATTTTAGGGAGACTTGAGAGACATAAAATACAAAGGTTTTATTATTTAGTTAAAATATTTCATTTACATTTTATTGGTATTTAATATTTGGATTGAAACCTTTTTTAAAAGATAAACTGACAAAATTAAATTTAAAATTTGTTAATAAAAATATTTTTTTAATTTATTAAATTTTTTAAATTAAACAAATATTTTATTTAATACGTGTTTACTTCCCCAACAAAATATAATCTCTATTCATTACAACTTTTATAATTATTTTCTTACACTGTAACTGCAATTTGCATGTGTGCCTCTTCACGGGATTATCTCGCACACACAAAACTCGCAGATACAAATTCCCGGAGAGAGTTGACAGATACATAGATACATTTAAAGGCACAAATTGAGTGCAAAGTGTGGGCAAATTTTGTTGCCATTTAGGGGTCTCATTGTTGCTTCCGCAGTAGCAGCAGAATTTGTACAAAGACAGGACACATATCCAGCTGACAGCAGTTCCCATTGCGATCCCTTCCTTCCCTGCTGATCCTTCGGAGTCTGCACAATTGTGGGCCAAGTCTTGGACGCATGTCCTTGTTTTTCCTGTATTTTGTTTGACCGAATCGTGTTGACAGGACGAGTATCGAGTCCTGTAATCAATCAATCGGACAGCAGGGGCCTCGGTCTAGTTTTCCTTGGAAACTGGAAAATGCAATGACTTTTTGTATGGCACCCATGGGGAATTTTTGACGGAGATACTCCTCCAGGCAGGGGGCTCGTGGATAAAATAGTTAAGGCTACAAGGTGTAGGGACTGGGGAATAGAGTCATCTGGTAACCGCATTCGGCGTAATCAATTGTTGGGCTACCGATGGACCACTCGCTCATCCAATTCCTTAGAGAGCGGCACGCTTCTGGGAGAAGAAAGGTGTGAAGATCGTAACGGTCAGCAGCTGTTTGTTATGTTTTTAGTTTTTCAATGTTTTCGGGAAAATATTTATGTTTATTTTTACTCAAAATAATTTTAGGAAAGGGACCAAAGGGAAAGGATAACCAAATAAATAAATTACGTATAAGCTGTTCTTGTTATTAAGCTTGTACATATCAGGCAAAGCCTGAAATAGAGAGCGAGAAAGAAATATATGTTCATACAAGCGTAAAAATTTATTTTAAATTTAAAATCCCATTTTAAACCCTATCTTTGACTCACTTTTCTCCCCCTTTCTTTCTGATCCCTGGGTAATTACAATTTAATATTGAAAAACAACTGATTACCCACATATACCCCTCTTTTTCCTTACTATACTCCTGTAAAAAAATAAAAAGAACAACTCATATGTAAGACGCGCCAAGCCGCTTTGATCACAACAACAATGCTTGCCACAACAAAACAACTTCTTTGGCTTTGTGCTGCTGAAAAATATGTTTGTTGGTGGAGAAGAAAAGACCCCAAGGGGGAAAGAGAGAAGAAGCCAAGAAATCCATCTTCAGGGCTGATGATCACAGATACAAAACGTATCTGCACAAGCACACACAGATGCAGATACAGATACAGATACAAAAACAGAGCACAATGGAGGTTTTGAGGGCTTTTTGGAAGAAATACACACAGTTTTCGTTTTGACGCTACTACTTGAATCCGAATCACGATTTGTAAACAAATACAACGGAGCCACAGAGAACAGAGATCTCTGAGGGAAAAGAACGCAAGTGCGCGTAATGGTAATGGTATGCACTGGGGCACAGTGGGGTCCAAAGGGTGAAACTATGGCTTGAATTTACTTTTAAATATTCTTAGTTAGCTCATAAAGAGCCAAGGTTTTTTTTTAGATTTTTTAAAAGATGCCTACGAGAGCTCTATAGGTTAAATTAAAGATTATTTCACTGAAAATAATTCTTTATAGGAAATTCACTGTGTCTGTGGCAGGAAATATGTAGAAATAAATAAAAAATTGTATAATTATTTATTTCTGTTATCTAATTTAATATCATAATATAAATGTTAAAATTTATAGAACTAAGAAATTTGCAAGTGGCCAAAAAACAGCTACTTTCTAGCATTTGAAGTGGGAGTAAGAAGACCATTCAAATTTAATTAAAAATTATATCTGGAAATTTATTATCCCTAAGAGAAATGTAAATAATTTAATCTACCTTCTACCTATAATTTTCCCTATACATTTAAATTCCCAAAATCATTATTCCTCAGACCCACTGTACCCATGGTATATATGGGGCTCCCAAGTGCCTTGGCCCAAACAATTCAATAATACAATAACAACAATCATAATAATAACACAAAATAACACTCACCAACACACTCTCTGTATTACAACCACCACCCGCACTCCCCATCCACCATATACACCCATATATCCCCAGTGTATCCCATCATATAAACATACATCATAACGCGCCGACGACGCCTGACGACTGACGAACGACCTTATTCCACTCACAATCAGTCAAAATTGAAAATTTATTGAATAACCAAGAGGAAAAGGGGGAGAAAAAAGTTTAAATATCACGGAGTCATACGTATGGACGTGTACGGGTTTTTGTGGTTGTGTAAAGATCAACAAAGGATTTCTTACCAAAATAGCTCGTGTCAAAAGACTTTGATCCATTAATCAATATGCCGCTGCCTCTCAGAGAGCGACAAGGTTTTATTTTCTTCTTATTTTTGCCTGTGGAACTTCATCTTGGCGCTGTTTTGTTGTAAGCGATGCACTTGGAGAAAATATGGCGAATGTTAAGACTGTATAATCTAATCTTATTTGCTATAATTACCAAGTAAGCATTCTTGGTAAATAAATGTATCTATGGATTCCCAGGTGATTTTTCTGCTAAAGTGAAGTAATGAAAAACAAAGTGCTCTTAATTCCCAAGTACACAATTTGTGGAAAAGAAAATAGAAATTTCAATCCGAAATATTTCACATTATTTGTAATTCCCATAAAGGCTGCTATTTTGCCTTTAACTTTAGTTCCTTTATTTTGTTTACCGTGTAAGCCTTGAGTTGATGATGATGATGAGACGACCCCCGGCTCCCAGGTCCCATAATATCGAAGATCTGAGATCTCTCCATCTCTCGCCGAGATTTCCTTACAAAAGAGCGAACCCACAGCTGGACGACGACGACGACGACTGCGCTTTTTGTGCCCAGTCAAGATCATGATGAGGCTGTTATTTTTTGGGTCCGAAGATGATGTGGCACAGTGGGCCCATAACCCCACCCCGACTTGGGTTTTTTTTTTTGTAATTTTATTGTCTTCCGTAATGCGCCCGACGAGCATGTGACATGTGTAAGTGATAGCGTTAATGCCGCCTTTAAGTAGTAATTATGTCTTCAATTGGGCATTGAACGCTGCGTCCACTGAGCTTTGTTATGGTTTCCCGGCGGAGCTGAGAAGAAAAGAGTTGTGTCAGAGGGATCCCATGGAGAGGGAGTTGGGTTAGCGCGTGTTTCCCAAGTGGGGGGTACGACCGTCCGTATAATGGGCCAGCGTTACGCTCTTTTAATGGGGGGAACCTTTTCCAACGGAGTGATCTTTAATGGAATTTTTGGTAATACAGTCAGTAATTTCCAAGTAATGTGTTTCGTTTGGTCTATTAAATGTTTAAATTATGGGAATAGGTAAAATTAGAAAATTTCAGCTTCTCTTTTTCAGAAGTTCTTTAATATTATTATTATGTTTTTGAATTAATTAGTTCAATTAGAAAATGTACTAGGTCTCGACTTGGCCAAAAGGCAAGTCAACTATTAATATGTTAATTATCATTAATAGTATTATTAATGTTTAATTTACTTAATTTTTATTAGTTTGCATTTAATTGAATTTAATATTTTTGTAATTTAATTTAATTATAATAAGCTCCGTAGAAACCGTTCTTGGCCACGTGGTTGTTCTCCCCAGAACTTTTCCAAAACAAATCCCAGAATCCAATTCCCAGTAGAGACATTCTATACCGGCGCTTAGGCTGCCCGTCGACGACTAATTTCCGAGTTGTGGTCGTCGTCCGCCATTCGCTTTTGTCAAAACACAAATCTTTGGCTCCGAAGCTGGTCGTGTGAAGCAGTAATTGCCCCCTAATCTCCTCCGGTTCTTCGGGGAACCAGGAAGGCAGAGGAGTGATTCTTCCCCGGACCTTTTGTTTCAAGCGAGGGAGTAAATTAAGGACTCAGCCTGCCCTTATTGTTGTCATATAATTATTGTTTAGTGGCGCATCCTGAGGCTGTCCGCCGGAGCCTCCTCACCGGATGGTGGGGCCCCGTCCGTCTCTCCCCCAAGGGCACTCAAGGGTACAAATGTAGTACATAAATCGCGCGCACAAACGAATGGCCGGGGATTAAAGAGCAAAAGATATCGAATTACACACCTGACGACGGACCTGAAACCTGGAACATCAGAAGGAGGAGCGAGAGAAGCAAAAAAAAATAAAGGGAGCCCAGACAAAAGCTAAGCCATGGCGTATTTTATGTGAACTTTCTTCGGGAGTTCTCCTGATTCTCCAGCTGGAACTGGAACTGCATCCTCCGCATACTTTATGGGCATTAAAAATTCAAGTGGCAGCAATTTTTCGTTGGCAACTTCAAATGGAAGCCGCAGCAGCTCGCCGGGTTCTCTACCAGATTCCGATTTCCACAGCCGCAGATTCCCCTCCATATAATCCCCGGCAGTGGGAGCCCGGGCTCCCTTCCGCCGCCTTCACTGCCGCCAATTTAATGTGTCGGCGTGTTTATCGGCTAATGAAGTTGACAACACGCGGATTAGCGCATTTAGTTGGCCAACTGTTGGCAACTGCCGGGCGGGGGTTTGTGGGGAGCAGGGAGCTGCGAAGGCCAAGGAGCGTTCAGGCATCGGGAACCCGTCTGAGTTGAGAGCACTGCGATTCAAAGTGTATGATACCTAATTTAATTTAAATAATATTTATTTTAATATAAATTCATAACTTTGGGCTTTTAAAAATTTTAAATACACTTGAGACATGAGTAATATTTTTTTTCATTAAATATTGTTAGGTACTTGTATTTTATTTAACGTAAATTCTAAAAAATCATTAGAAATACATGATTTTTTTAAATGAAAAATTGTTTTTATTTTTTCTCACCCCCAATATTTCTCAGTGTCTAAAACTTCAGTCCTCAGCTGGGTATTAGCAGAAGGCAACATAACTTAATAATGATAACGATGAATATTATTTTTATGCACAAATTGCGAAAACCGAAATTGCAAAAAGCCTCGGCTAGCAGTCTCCTCTGTTCCCAGTTCCCAGTTCTCGATCCTCCTCGAATCCCAATGCTCTCCTAGCGGTAGATTCCACGATCTTCTCCTGCACAGCATGTGGATGGGGCCCCAACCTAATGGTTATTTGTGGCTCTCGGTCGGGTTGTGACACTGCGAGTTATACGATGTGATAAGACAATAAATATTTTTACCATTTACAGTTCAATTATGCAGTTGAATTTGTCTACACGCCAAAGAAGACCTGTCCGAGTTATAGACTGCTGAGAGGCCTCTCTATTTATGGCCAACTAATTTCTGTTCAGATAAGTCTGGACGGGTTTTTTTGGTCCGTGATCTGTGATGTGTTGATCGCTGAATGGACATTCGCTGGCATAGATTTCATAAGTGGCAAGAGATCGTAAAATATGAAGAGATATCAGGGAAGTACTGCGAAAATTTTGAAAGTATTCCAGCGGAAATTGAAAGAAATTTTGTTATGAAAAGTAGAGTGATTTAAGATATAGTTTTCTCTTGAAAAATATAAATAAACAGTTGCTTACAATTATTATTTTATACTTAACACATTTTTTAATGCAACTTTCCTTGAAATTTCAAAGTAAATTAATCTCAGTAAAATCCATTTAAAAGTCCCCTTGCCTTAAACCGAAACTCACAAAAATTCCTACATGTTAATAAATTATTAAATTGACATTTTTTCAAGTCATCTTCAGCTGCTTGGGTTTCCAATAATATTTTCCCTGCCGCCTTTTGCAAAACTTTGTCATTTTATTGGCAAATATTTATGATAATTACAGACATTGCTACCAACCGGGGAAAATAAAATCATTTCATGGCTTTAAATGATAGGCTTTTCCGGCAGAGAAGCAACGGAAATTGGAATCGACATTTTTTGTGTGTACAAACATGCGACATTCAAAGCCAACTTTTGTGGCAAACAAATCGAGAGTTCCGGTCAGGCATATTGATAGTCCTTAATTATAGCCTCCGTTGGCCCCCACCTTCACCCTCCTCCAAATGCTGATGAGTGTCACGCGTTAAAGAAGAGCTCCCCCCGCAGTGTGTCCTGTATAATTCATGGTTTTCTAACCTGAAATTAAACGGAAAATTGCTCGGGAACCGAACAGGCTTTTCAGGGGGGGCTTTCCCATGTGTGCGGGTGTGGAAGGCTATGTAATTTGAGTAAAGTTTTCATGAAAATTGTTAAGTGCCCAATTGTGCGTGTGAATGTGTGTGTAATAGAGCGTCACCAGCGAAGCAGGAGGACGAAGGACGAACCTGCAGCGGGCACACAACCAACACCTGTCCCAGTTCGCATTCATTGTCCTGGCAGGGCGGCTCGGAAGGGGTGGCCAGGCCAGGATGGGCTGTGTATCCTGGTGTATCAGGTGCCTGGGCTTTGGCTTGTTAAATAATTTGTGCAACGAAGCAAATCAAATCAGAGCAAGGACGATACATGAGGGAAATTGGCAGGCTGTTGTCCTGGTTTCAGGGATTTTATTCGAAATTATATTAAATATTGTTAGAAAGCTAGCTAAAAAGGATCCTCAAGGTTTTTTAAATAGTATTTATATAGTTTTAAAATTAAATCCAAATTTATTGGTAAACATATTTCACTTCAATTTAATAATTTATAATTATAAATCCCACATACTTATTTTATTCTTTATTTATTCTTCTTAAACCAAACTGCTTCTCCCCCTAAAATAAATTCTATTCTACCCGCATCTCTTGACATTGGCAAATTAATTCAGTTCTATAACTCAACACACAAAGCTGTCAAAATATTGAATTTTTTTCATTTCCCTTTTGCTAAATTATCAACGTCAAATGGGAAGAGTAAAAAGCGGAGAAAACGTCGACGGCAAGACATCAGAGAAGCGGCAAAATTCGCATCTTCACGGCAAAGATTTTATTTTTTTTATTTTTATTTTTTTGCAGAAGCTAAAGGTTGGCTCTGAGACAGAAACCCTCAAGCAGACACACACACACTCAGGCTCAGACAAATCCCCAATAAAGACAATAAATTTTCAATTTTATTTTTGCCGCAAAGCCAGAGGGCTTATGGCATTTTTTATTACGAATTGGTGAAAACAAAATAAGCAGTAAAATTAATCGTCGACTTAGCCGGGCGATTAAGGGGAAAAATATCAAAGACGGCATCCATTTTGGAACTCAAAAAGTGAAGAAGTTTGAATGGTTTAGCCAGTGGAAACTTTTTGAGGGCTCAGCGGAGTGCTTTTTCTATATTGGCTAATCTTTATTATAGCCGACAAATTGGCTAGATGGATTGAGACATTTTAGGTAAGGGAATTCGTAGATATTTTAAGGCTAAAATGATTGGGAATTAAGCTTAAAAAGGGAGTATTTTTTATGGCATTTTAAGGTTGAAATTATGAAAATGTTGATGGGTTTTAAGGGAAGCTGCAAAATAAAGTAAATATTTTTTCTTGGTTCGAAAATATACATACATTTATCAGAGCTACAGAAATATTTAATGCATTTGCAATGTTGTATTTTTTAGCTGAAAATTATTATTATAGATTTGACAAAACTTTTTGTAGCTTTTAAAATTTTTTTTTGTAAATTTATAATATTTTTTCATATAAAAATATTGATATAGATATAGTTAAAAAAACATAGCCCCAAAAAAAATTATAAAAATTATCTTAACTTAGTTTTAATTCCCAATAAATTACCTTTAACTTTCCAGATATTTTAAACAATCCTTAGAATGTGTAAAAACTCATTAGGAATGAAGGAATTTTCACAAACCTCTTTTCTCTAATTAATTCAATAAGAAAACCCCTGAGAAATGACACGGAGTTTGCACTCCCTTATCTTCAGGCTACTCCCCAGGTTCTCCATTTCGTCATCTGCAAACCCTTTGGCACTCCGCCTCCTCATCCACCTTTCAGGATTAGGAGGATGCTGCTGCAACCATATGTGCCATACGCTATGCGCATCCTTTGTGCTCCGAATAATAGAGTCCTTGGCTCGATTTCTTCGATTACACCTTTGGCCCAAAGTGTAAATTGAGCTCTAATCAAGGCGAGCCGATCGAGCCGAGTCCCAGCTTCGTTTCAAGCCATCTCACGTTTACCAAAAGGTGCCGAAAAAGTGCCAAAAACACACACAGAACACAGAACTAGTGAAAGGATTAGGGGCACACAAAGCACACACATGTCCCGGCGGCACCAAATTAGGTATAGAGGGATCCCTATCCTATCCCTGACCCCATACCGTACCATATATCCCAGTGGCCTTTGTGCATTGTGCAGGCAGCAAATTAATTGCATTTACTCCGGAGGAAATCCGATACTTTTCCACGCGGCACAACACGGTAGCGGGTGTGGATTCACGTCTCTCCTTTTCTTTTCTTTTCTGTAATCCTAAACTTGTGCCAAACTCCTTGATTAAATAATTAATAATATTTTATAAACAAGCGGCGTGCTTATCAGGCTGGGTAAGAGGGGGAATGGGGGAGAAAATAAGCTAAATTGTAGGTGTTTCGGGGGAAAAGTTGGGGAAGTTGGTAACCTATAATTATAAATAAATATAAAAATAATAATAATAATTATAAGATATATGGTCTTTATAAATCCTAAGAACTATCAACTATTTTAACCCACTTTAACTCCAATATCTCTTAACAATCTTTGTTTATTTTTGCTGAAATTCTAGCCGTCTTTTAGCTCTTAATATATTTGTTTTCTTGCCGTGTAAGCTACTTGTTTTTGGGTTTTAATCTTTAGAAATGGCCCACACAGGCGCATTTAGGCCATATCTGTGATCTCTGATCTCTGATTCCTGATCAGGGAATGCCACTGCGCACCGCACACATCTTGGCCAATGACAAAACACAGAAGGCCAAGACAACAGCCAACACATTACCCAGTCCCGAGATGTAGATAAGTTCATCATTGGCGCAGTGCAGGACCATCCTTTTCCGAAATACACAAGAGGAAAAGTGTATATAAAATATTTCTAAAAATAATAATAATAAAAAAGTAAGAAAAAGATTAGGATAAATAATAAAAATAATAATTCTTATATATATTATTTAGAGGGAAATACTTTATTTTCTTTACCAACCAACCCTGTAGTAGTTTTCTCAGTGTCTCTCTCTCTCTTCTCTCTTTTGGCCATATTCCTTGGACCATTCCTCGTCCGAGTGTTGACGTCTTGTAGGCGGTAACGATGCCTAAAGGCCGCCAACAACTTATCGACGGACTCGAATCATGGATCTCCCTGTGTGGATGTGTGTGCTTGTGTGTTCCCTGGACTACTCCTTCTCCTCATCCACCTCCTCGGCTGGTTTTGCCGCAGGATCTGCGATAAATCACCTTGCAGTGATGCCGCAGCCATCAAAATCAATAAAGACCACCGCCGGCCGCTGGAGGGTGTATCGAGGTGTAGCCGTTGATGGCTTCATCTTCTTCATCAGGCCCAAGCTGCGGCATTTGATCACAGCATTCGTTCCGCTTGCCTGTAGGTCTCCTCTCCGCACTCCTCTCCTCTTCCTTTTTTTGTTACTTTTTTTGTAGTTAAGGTATAGGTAAAGGTAAAGGTCAGCGCTGACCAGATGCCTGATTTATGTCAAACTGTTTGATGACCAGGTAATCTTTTAAACTCCTTAATTGCTCGGTTTAGGAGATCTTAAATTAGGTTTTAATGTCTTATTAATTAATTACCTGTTCTGTCTTTTCCTTGTTGTCGTTTTTTTACATGTTGTTTAAATTATTTTGATTAAAATGGTTAAATTTTATTGCGTTTTTTTGTTACTAATAAAATATAATATATTTTTTATTTGTATTATATTTAAGCTTTCTTGAAAAAACAAATTAAGAGTGAACAATGAACTATTGAATATTTTTTTTAAATCCATGTTTTAGTAGCTATGGTAATT
>JAEIIJ010008826.1:0-15785 GCA_018904815.1 Drosophila ogumai | reverse complement strand
CAAATATTTGATGACATTTTTTTTGGTGGAGTTGATTCTTTTCCAAGGAAACCTCTCTCAACAATCGCAACATAAAAATGTATAAGTATGCATAAAAGAATTTTCCTTTTCTTATACCTTCCCCCCTTTACGGCTTGCCCCCTCGCATCATACATATATTTTTATGAGATAAAATAGAAAATTTTGTTATCAGGCAGCAGCGGCAGAAAAGGATATAAAGCAGCGGCAGATAAACACACATTCTAACACACACACACATACATGGACACAAAGGCCCCACTTGAAATGGCAGTCAGCCACCGCCCCCCGCCCCCTCGCATCAACCACACTGAGTTGCCAGTGCCAACGGAAAATGTCTTCGGGTTGAGTGCTTTTCCGGGGAAAATGTAATTTTCTCATGGCAGCCCAACCTTCTTCTTCGTTCGAGGTTCGCTCACCCGTCGCGCTTTTCCCGCTTTTCCAGCGTCGAACGTGGCACGATTGAAGTGTCGGTTGGGTACCTAGGCGAGAGAAAAGGAAACTTAAAGGATGCTTTTCCTTGCCGCTTTTCCAGCAGTCCTCCTCCTTCTTGACAGTTTCCTGTTGCCCTTTTTCGCCAGCGCCTTGCAAATTGCTCACGCTTGCCAAGTGTGTGTTTGCTAGTGTGTGTGTGTGTGGACACTTAAAGAAATAGTTTTTATATTTAAATATAAATTGTATTATTGAAAAGAAATATATCATTATTTTTAACAGTTTTATGAAAAGTTATTTTTTATGATTTTACTGATATATTCGTATTATAATTATATAAAATGTATTTAGGCTGCAATTTAAATAAAAATAATATTCTAAAAATAAATAAACCTATCTAGATATATGTTTTATATTTTTTAATTTAAAATATCCTTCGGTTCAGTGCCTTCTGGCATTGTCCTGACTGCTTCTCTGGCTGTCGTGGCCACTGCTTCTGTTGATGTTGCTGCTGATGTTGCTGTTACTGTCTTTGTCATTATCCTTTTGGGGTATTGCGACGTGTCAAAGCAACAACCCCCGCTCACCCTCCTCTTACGGAGGGAGGTGTTCCTTCCCCCCTATTCTCTATTTCCTGCCTCGCCCCATCCGCTATGTATGCAGTAGCATCCATCAATTTGATGGATAAATATATGCAAATTGTGTATTAGCTGTCGTTGTTGTTTCTGTAGATGCTGCTGTAGCTGCTATAGCTGCTGCTGCCACTGCTGTTGTTATCCTTTGGCAAACACACACACAGACACATACTAAGTAAGAGAGAGAGAGAGAGGGGGAGAGGGGCAACCCACAAGAACATCAATAGTCGCCCACAAGGATGGCATGGAAATGAATTTGGCACACGTGTAGTTGAGCACTTCTTCTCTAGCTTTCTACAATTTTCTTACAGTGCACTGACCGAAAATATGTTTACAAAAATATTATTATTAGCTGTTAAGAAAAGGGAAATAAATAATTTGGATAAATAAAAAAATATATTTCAAGCTTAAGAATATTTTGCAGACACCTTTCCTTTAGTTTTAAAATTTTTAATAATTCCTAAGTAATAGTTACCTTGTCTAAGACCTTCCCTTTTTATTTGTGTATCTCTGTGTGCATTTGGCTTGTCCTAGAAAACCCCCTCACGTCCCATCCTGGTGCCGGTTCAATAAATCATCCTAACTGCCTGTCGAAATGGAATTTCTCAAGAGCAACTTGAGGAGATGAGACCACTGGCAAAGGAGTTCCTTCCTTAGAACCTCAGAGCCTTCTAATTGAATTACCCACGACATTCTCACGATCTGGGCAAGAGGGTAACCCAGCCCTTTCACTTTTTATTTTCATTTCGGGCATCCTTTTTTTTATACTCGCATGCAAATTCCTTGGGAGAGGGTTGCAAAAGGAATCTTGATTTATATGCAAAATCATCAAAGGACAATGGCCAGAGGATCGCTGTTGGAAAAGAAAAACTCGAAAAAACGATCAAATGTCGGCTCGATTGTTGACTCATTTGCATGCAAATGCCGCTGCAGGGGAAAAACCTGAGGGAAGGTGAGGGAAAACCTGAGGCAGATGCCAACGCGACATGTCAAACAGCGAAAATTAATATTTTCGCTTGTTCTGGTTACTCGCGCAGCTTCGCAATTTCGCATTTTACAATTTTGCAATTTGATGACGCTGCGCAAAAATTATGCAAATTTATTCTCGCACCGCACAAAAGAAGTTGTAACAGTTTTCCAACGCAAGGGCAAGGTGTGAAAGGGTTTTCCTTTTGTTTAATTAGCACACAAAAGACCAAGGCCCTTAAGGGTTAAGGCACGATCGTTCGCATTGGGGTGCGAATTTATGGGTTAATGGAAGCTGATGGCTATGAAATTGTGGGTTACTGAGATTTTATATAAATTTTAAAGAACTTTTGATTAATGAATACCTTAAAAAATATAATTGACTAAAATATTTGTTTTATAATATTTTTTTAATATTTTCATGTTATAAATATAAACGTAAAGTACTTTCAATATTACATTCATTAATTTTAATAATCAGTTAAGATCTTTTTTATATAAAAAAGTATTTTTGAATTAATTTTTCACTTCATCATCACCAAATAATTGAATGTGTTTTATTGTAAGTGTTAATTTCAAATTTAAAATTTTAGTTTTCAACTTATAAATTTCTTTGCATATTATTAGAATATACATCCAAAATATTGTCTTAACATTTATCTTACAGTTTGTTCCAAGACATTAAAAATTACAAATAAATAAATGTTTGTACATTTTGGAAGAATATAAATATTTTTTATTTTAAAAATTAAATAATAGGCAAAACTCTTCTCTCAAAAGCTAAAGTCTATGACACTTATCCGAAATAGGAATTGTGGGAAGCCAAACCCATAATATCCGAATCAATAAAATGATCACATATATATATTGTTTGGAAACTAAGCTAAACTAAGTATTATTAAATAAAATTAATATTTAAAAAAATTAAGACAAACGAAATATAACCAAGGAAAGCCTTGTAGACTTAAATTTATCCAGTACAAAGCAAAAAACTTTCAATACGAATTTGTAATGGCAATAAATCAACCCTTAGAAATTCGCAAATTGAGTCGACAGCAGGCGCCATCTACAGAAGAGCCTTAGAACCTTGTGATAAATCAAGCAGTTCGCAGGATGCTGCACAGCGCAAGCAGTGCGCCAGGACCTTTCCTTAAAAAACTTAAAAAAAAGAACCCTTCCCCTAAAACCCAGTCCGCCGAGCAATTATCATTTTGCATTTTTAAGAACGCAATGCGAAAATTAATTTCAATAATTTACAAACAAGCGAGTGCAGGACTGTCCTGATAAATTGTGCGAATATTTGGCGGACATATTTCAATGCTGTACTTGCGGCAATTATTAAAAAGCAATTAATAAACAAGTTGTGTGCGCCGCAATTATTATTATTTTTAAGCGAAAGGGCCACGAAATGAATTATGTTGTAAATGCCGGGCATTGCCAGCTGACCAGCCGACCAGCCGACCAGCCGACCGGCTTCTGCCCGATGTAATTTCCAAAGGGTTAATGAGCGAATACCGCAAGCCAGAAGCAGGAGCAGGAGCAGGCAGCTGCTCCCCGGCCTGCGCATTAATTTCAAAATAAACGCTCTTAATGCTTAAAGAACGAAGCTAACCGGGCTGCCGCTCAATATTGGCTTCGATTTGATGATTGCTCGTTAATTTGCGTTAACGATCCGGCAAGGGATCGCCTCGGTGGGCAAAACAAACAAGTTAGCCATCGCCATTGACTTTGGCCCCGGCAAATTATCTCCTCCTTTGCGGATCGGTAGGATCGGATCGGATCGGATCGGATCGGTTGGGTTTTGGAGGGCCAACGGGATAATCGCCAGTGTAAACACGCATCGGGGTTGCGTGCCAAAGACACGTAGCAGCAGAAGGCCCCCTCTTTTTCCGTCGATCGACGATTGCCGATCAACTGACCAACTGGCTGACTTTTAAAGAGCACTGAGAATATTCTTAAAAACTTTTTTATGTAATCTTATAAGGAATTCTGAATAAAAAATTGTTGGATATTTATTTTCTTTTATTTATATTAGGTTTTAAAGATTTTATGATTTTTATAAGACGTGTTTTAAAGGTTGCCAGGCTGTACATTAATTATCTTTCTAAAACTAAAGCCTAAAATATTTAAAAAATATACAATGCATTAATATATAATAATAATAAATATTTAAAATAGTAACCAAATTATTTTAAACATTTTTTGTAAGTGTTTAAAAAGCCGGCGTTAGGATTCGCACCGTTGGGCAAACAAAGTGGATGAGCCTCGAAGCCAGAAACAGAACACAGCTCTTGGCATAAAGAATTCTGCTGTTCCTGTTATAGGCCCTTAACCCTTTCCCCACACCTTCATTCTTGCCTTCAAATTAAGTGTAATTAGGCTGTGAGTCTTGTGAGAAACAAGATCGGGAGTTGAACTTGTATGTACTTGGCGCTTCCTTGGCCAAGTGTAAAAGTGAAAGTCCCCAATCAGGAAGGGGCTATAAACGGGTTTTTTCCACTGGCTAAACAAGAGGGCAGTGGACCTGGTCGAGGTTGTTCAGGTAAATTAGTTCTTATTTTGTAAATTCAGAGCTTAAAGTGATTTTAAAGAAAAATAGTAAACAATTTTAAAGAAGAAAAGTAACTAAAGAACTTAAATTTAGTTTAGTAAATTTGACAAAGTTGTACTTGCTTCTCCCAGGCAATATACTACCTTGTTTCCCTTTTACATCCCCAAAATTAATTTCAAAATTCAACAAGACCCTCACATGTTCCAAAGTGTTGTGTCTTGAAACAATGTATTCCTTTAATATTATGTTTTGCAAGACATTTTCG
Source organism: Drosophila ogumai (assembly GCA_018904815.1). Lineage (NCBI taxonomy): Eukaryota > Metazoa > Arthropoda > Insecta > Diptera > Drosophilidae > Drosophila > Drosophila ogumai. Next base: position 10,918 of record JAEIIJ010008826.1, on the reverse strand, counting down.
CTTTCATGTCAGCGGCATATAAAGGAAATCCCCTTCGGAAGAATTAGCATCGAAGTAAACCTGAGGCTATTCTTACTTTTCGTGTAGTGTTCGCGTTCTAATTACAATGTTTTTGGACTTATGGCAACACACACGCAACGCCGAGCAACGTATGCAAATTCCCGCATCGTTATGTCTTCATAAAGATGGCAATCATGCGCCTAGGATCCATGTAAACTGGGCCAAGACAACACCCGACCATTAAGCACTCATAATGACGGACAGCCCAGCCCGGCCACGGGGTGTAATGCATGTTATTAAAATTATTCTTAAATATATTGTGCGATGGCGACACTTTGCATGATTTTCCACCCGACTGCTGGGTTAAGTGTGGAGTGTGCGGATGCAAGGGGTTAAGGGTCCTCGATGCAGCCGTCGCTTGGCCAAACGATCTGTTAATAAACACCTTCCTGCAGCTACAAAAAAACCCCTTCCAATGGGTCTCTGCCCACATACTTCAGAGTTTCGCCAAGGTATATGCATTATTTTAATGACAGGCCACAGCTTTTTCAGCTTTTTTCCAACGAGGAGAACAGCGACAGCGACAACGACAGCGACAACCATGATGACAGCTCCGAACTTCGCCGAAAATGCGAAGGACAACATTGCTGCAGCGGCGGCACTTGGTTATTTCTTTATTTCTCTCATTTTTTTCTTGCTTAATTTTTGCCGGGGTAATTGCAGGGGGACATTCACCGTCGAAAGGAGGAACAGCCTCAATGAGCTGTGTGTTGTGTGTGTCACTCGATCGAAAGTTGTTGTCCGCTGGCTGCTCCCGAAAATTAAGTAGGCTGCACGCACGCGGGCTCATTATTGGGTCGCCGGGCAAAACTGGCTCGATGATGGATCGATTGGTTTGAAAATTAAGCTTACAGTCGAAGGGGAAATGTTGAGAAAATATCTAGAAAAAAATATAGATATTTTAAATTAAACAAAACAAAATGTAATTAATATTAAAAAATGCACAGCAAAAAAGAAAAAGTATAATGAAAGTTTTCCTTGATAAAAGTAAATACATATATAGTAATTTTAGATATTATTTAATATTTCAGATATTATTTTAAATCTTAACTTCAGCATTTAAAAAATAGAATCTCTTAAAGAAATATTTATTTAAAGAAACCTGACTCGTTTTCAACTAATTTAAGCATAATATGACCATTTAATATTATTATTAAAATCAAAATACTAATTAAAAACCAATTAAATATTTTTGCTTAAAAGAATTTTTAAATTTAGAATACTCTTTGATCATTTATATTTTAGTTATTTAACTAAGCTCCCTTTACTAATATGTTTCCCTCTACTGTTTAAATATCGCTTGAAGGAACTCGAGGCAAAAGACATGCAAATGGCAATGGCAAAGTTGCAGTTGTTGATTTTGGCTTAATGAGTTTGTAGTTGATGTACTTGATGCTAATCATACACTGCGCCCCAGCTGTCCTTACGTAAAGGATATTTTCTCGCAGAAACTGCGAATTATTGAACTTTAAAAACAGTTTGACAAGCACTGGAGCCGGGCTAACCACTCGACGCCAGAGGGCGCCGCCAAAAGAGTTGATATTGATTTAGGGGTTGCTCAAAAGCGATTGGAAGATCAATAGAAAAGCGGGAGAGAGAGGGCAGGATGGAGCTAAAATCACATGACAAGGTCCTCCTGTCTCCGCCTCCGTCTGACCCCTGACCTCATACAATTTCATGGATCAGTAAGCGGGATAAACAACAGGGACAAACACACATTAACCCCTGCTCTGGGCTCCAATTTCGGATTTCTAAAAGCCATTAAAAGGCCCCGAGGCGAAGCCAGGCAAAGCAAGCAAACAAACTAAAGCGAACTCTGGACGCTCGGGGCCAAAAAATGTTGTTGGCCAACCCTTTACGAGTCCTTGCTACCCTGCCTGCCTCAGCATCCCCCTTGGTCTTCCTGTCAAATCGTCATGATTTAATGAAAAAATCAAGTGAAAAAAACTTATTTGCATAGGGATATAATTTAGCATTAAACGGGGCAGGAAAAAAAAGGATTTTTCTGTTTTTTTTTTTTCCACAACCTCTATCCCATTTTTTTTCCTTATTATTCCTGATAGGAAATGGTTCATTGCTATCTGTTTGTCTGAGATTAATATGCCGTGCATCTGTCGGTTTGTCGGGGCCTGTCCCATAGATCTCTTATTGCCCTGTCAGTTTTTAGGTTTATCGTTTTCGGGCTTTTTGTTTCTCTGAACGATGGTTGAAAATTAGCATGGATACGATTTCACTTTTTCTCTTTACTTCCCCTTTTTTTGTGCCGGTTCTTGGGCTGTAATCGATAGGATTGAGTTTCGTTTCGCTGGTTAAACGAAGCATAAAAATGGTTTAGATCAAGATTTTATATGGAAAACTAAAAAGAACATTTTTTTATTTATATTTGGGGTTTATTTTTATTTTATGACTATTAAATATTTAGAAAATACCTTAAAATAGTTGTGGGACCTAGAATTTACTTTAAATCCGTTGCTAAGAAATCTTTTCTTTTGGGTAAACATTTAATTATTTCTTGTAATTTCCCCTGACAGTATCTTTTCCAAAATACCTGTCCCATCAAACCCAGCCATCTCTATGGCCACAAATCTTTCCCTTTTAATCCCTGGCTTCTTACTAAAAAATGCAGAAAATTCTCTTTATTTTTTTTTACTTCTCCACAAAGTTAAGCTGCCCAGTGAAATATTTATTAGAACTTAAATTGCCTTCTAATTACAGACGACGCCTTTGAATTAGCATTTCCATCGCGTTTTCATCACCTGAAACATGGGTTTAGTTCCCCTCTTCCCCCCCTCTAAAATGTTCGTAATTCTGGGGTAAAAATAACATGAAATGGCCTGGCATTTACATAAGAAATTGGCTTGTAGAATTAATCCGCAATAAGCTCCCAGCGAGACGTCGACGGAGAGTTGAAATTACCGTATTAGAAAGCAATTAGCATTCGAATCTCCTTCTATCGCGCCCACTCAAGACAATAGCATCCATTGGGCGGGTGGTGGGCGTGGCACCTCGAACGGGGGCATTAACTCTGGTATATATCCTAGAGATTCGCCTCGGACACGGCGTTGTCTGTGTTTGGTTGGAAATTAAATTTCCGTTAAGGTTGACGCTGACGTTTTGGCGGCGATTGGAAATTAAATTTACGGAGACTTTAGCAAGGCAAATACACAGAAAAAAAAAATAATTTCTGGGTTTTAAAATCCCTCTTAAAATGTTGTATAAATACAAGTTGATTTAGAACTAAGAAATATTTAAATAAGATTATGAAAAACCTTTAAAGGAGTCTGTGGGTGTTTTCTTTCTAAAATTACTTTGAATTTAATCAATTTTAAATATTTTTTGTAGTCAAAAATTATGTTTTTTTCTTAGAAACATAAGCTTAACTTTCAATCGCAATTTTCCCTCACTGTCTCTGGACCAAATCAGCAATGTTGGCCTGCCTGGATGGTAAACAAACGCGCTCGGAAGCCATTAAAAATTATCATTTGCGCATATTGATTAGGACGACGAAGCTCCTGAGACATTGGATTAGGCGAAGGCATCGATGGGTGGGTTGTCCTGGCTGTTTCTGTTTTTTTGCTGCCAGGAAAAAAACAAATATCGATTCCATCCCTTAAGCTTTGGCACCCACACACACCGCCTTCACCCTCAATGGCTGCCAAACAAAGGAAGTTGGCAGAAAAAAAAGCGAAATATATATATGCAGGAGAGGAAAAAAAAACCACCCACCCAAGGATTTCACCCCTCGCGGCCGATTTCCACCCCCTCAACCTCTGGCTGACAGCGCCAGACGACGACGCCGCTGACGAAGTTGAGTCGAGTCTTGCAGGACCTTCAGGACTTTGGGACTCCTGGACGCAGCCAAGCAGCGAGAGCAACCATTAAAATTTCGAAAATCCATCATTGGAAAAATGGTTGAAAAAAAGAGCACAGTAACGGCAGCAACAACAACGCACCACTTCCGTGGCCATGTTTTCTTTTTTTTTCAGTGTGTTATATATGTTTTTATACTCTGCTTTTGATACTTTAAATTTATATTAATATTTGTGGAGATTTATTAAGACCCTATGATGGGATTTAAGTGAAAATTCCTGCAAAATATATTTTATAAATATTTTTCATCATCAAAAAGTCACTGTCCATAAAGGTTTTCAGCTTTAAATAATTACAGATTCACAATATTTATTTTTGTAAATATCCTAATATTTATTAAGACGCTAGAAAATTATACAGAAATTTTTCGGAATTCAAAAAATATTATTTTTTTAAATATAAAAGCTGAAAGTAGGAAAATATATTTAGGCTTTTAATAACTACATTAAAAATTTTTAAATTTTTGGGTATACCAAAGTCGTTGTTTACCATGACATCTACATTTCTCTTCTCCTTTTTTGTTGTAAATATTTTTTTTTGCCTTATTTTGAGGGTGAGGTTCCGGCGTAGAAAATGTCGATTTAATTTTTCAATATTCATAAATTTCTCAGTGTGTGTGTGTGTGTTTTCCGGGCGCTCTTGGCTCGCTTTTTCTGCCGACGGCGTGTGAGTCCGGCCAAAAGTGATTTGATTTTCTAATTTGCAACGAATTTTCGTTTCGGTCCACCCACATGTCTGGACTCTGGCCCGTCTGTACCATCAGCCAGGCTGTCCTTTTATCCTGCGGAGCAGCGAGGCAGCGAGGCAGCCATGTAAACACAAATCCAATCAAATAAACGAAATTAAGTGCCACGTTGATTGGAGGCAAATCTGTTTTTCAGCCTCAATGATGACAATCAAGCCGTCGAGCCGAAAGCCAAAGGGAAACTGCAAATCAAACTCGAAAAAAAAGAAGAAATCCGAAAACCCAAAACCAAATCCAAATCCCAAAGCCCAAAATAGAGACGGGAGGATGGCGGAAAATTTCCGCAAACGCTGCTAAAATGAATATTATTTGTGCCGAGGCGAAATATGCCACACAAATTTGCATTAGGCACCTGTAATTTCCAGGGGATCCTGTGGCCGCCTGGACTCACGGCAATTTCCCCACAGGCCTGGGCCATCTTATCCCCAGTGGCAACCAGCCTCTCGGCCCAGGATATTTTTTTGATTGTTATTTGTGGGGACAGTAAAAAAGCCAACAATGTGCGGTGCGTTTGGCTTGGCCAACTGTTGTGGTTCTCCCACCACCAGGAGGGCCTGCCTCCTTGGCCAGGACACTGGCTTTTATTACAAGTTTTTGGCCAGAGAGAGATCGCAGGGAGATTGAAATGTGAAATATTTTTAAAAACCAATTTCGCTGAGCCTGAGAGCCCAGGCAACGCCAAGGAAGTGCGCTGGGACTGGGACTGGGAGCGGGAGCTGCCATAAAAGAAATTGTTTTTATGAATTTCATTGAAACGAGCCGAAAACAAAGGCTCCAAGTTAAAGAGATTCCTTGGAAGTACAATGAAATACAAGAAAACAAGTTTTGAAATAATTGTTACACCAAGAAAAATATGTTAGGAAAATAAAAATGTCAGTAAAAAATTATTAATTTATTTAAATTAATATTAAAATGTTTTAAATTAAAAGAAAATTAATTAAAAATCATATTTAAGTTTTTTTTTTTTTAAATATCTGTGAATAATTTACACAAGGGAAAAAAATGCTAAGAAAGAAGGAAAAGAAATTGACAGATAATTATTTTTTTTTTTTGATGCTTTATAATTCCCTAAAATTTAAATAAATATTATTTCCTAATTTCAACTCCATATTTTATTTAAAAATATTTTTTTCTTCCCCAATTAATCAATTCTCATTAAGAGAAAGGCGAGAAAGTAATCATAAACCCCTTGAAGTGCCTTGTTTACTCGCTTAATCCTGGCTGTCATAACTTCACCTCATAATTAGTTGAGCCACCGGAAATTGGCACACTTTTAACCCTCGACAACCAGTCAGAAAATAAAAAGAAAGGCAAAAGAGATTGGCACACACAAACACAAAAGGCGAAAGGTGAAAGTGAAATGGCAAACAATAAAGAGGGGAATTAGCAAACATGACGACAATGATAATGCCACAAAGAGAGTGACACAAGGGGAGTGTGACCCCGTGGAAATCGAATCGATTTTGCGACTTAATTGCTTTGACATTTGACTCTGGCAATTTGGCAAACGAATCTTTTGCAAATCGATCAGGGGTTGATCGCCCAACAAAACCGGGGATTACAGAACCAATAGGGGCTTAGGGAATTTTGGCAAATTGTTAGGGCGGCAACTGATTGATTTGTGTTTTGCAAAAGCAACAGGTTTTGCCACAAAAAAAAAAAATGTTGCAGTTGAAAAAACTATTTTTCAAGCCAGCTGCCACAGGAAGAAGACCAGGATGCTTGTCTATATAATTTTCGGCCTGGGAGTTTTCGTTTCTCACGGGCCTTTTCACTTGCATTATGCATGAGATTTGCCGGATTTCTCGAGAGGCTGTAAAAAATAAAGAAGAAAAAATACCCAGGCCCACCCCTTGGCAGGATCTGCATCCTTTCGGAACGAACGTGCCTGTCGCCTCCTTTGTGTCCTCTTCTCCCGGGGGCTGCGTGACAGGAAGCAAATGTCCTGTTGTGTCACTCATATGCAAATTGCCGTCTCCGTGTTTTTCTTTTTATTTCCATTTTTTTTCAGCTTCCTTCCATCTGCGTCTTATTAATTAGAATAATAATTAATAAGGCAACTCCTCGACGGCGACGCACGTGCAAGAAGCCCTGCTCAGGGGCAGGGGCATAAATTAGTTGCCAGGAGCTGGGATTCAAGGATACACCGAACCAATTAAATTACAAGCCAGCAGCCAAATGATGCGTACTTAAACACGTCGACGTGCTGTGGCGGTGGCCATGTAACCGTATACGAAGGGGTTAAGGGGTTAAAGGCTAATGGAAAACCCGATTCGAATTTGCATATAATTTCTATTTAATTTAAGGTGATTCCCACCCAGCTGTCTGGCATCACCCTGGCACATTTTTATTTTGGCTATTTCCACTGGCCAATTAATAGCATAAATTTTTACTTTGACTACACAATATTTTTTTTTCACCTAAAAAGGATACTAGAAAAAAATCATGCAGAGAGAAAAAACCGAAAAAAAAAACCGAAAACCTTTCAGTGTGCACACTTCCTGAACAGACAACCACAACAACGGCATCAGAAAAACAGTAGAAAAAAATATAGGAAAATAAAAAAAGGACGCGCTTCCTGTTTCAGCTGCTGTGTATGCAAATTTTTTCGATTCTAACCTTTTTTTTCCATATTTTTCCCCCGGCTGCTGTGATGGAAAGTGAAGCGTTTTGTTGTCCCGACAATATGTAACTGACACTTGAAGGGGTGTTAGAGCAGCATCTCGATGTTTTTGCCCCGATAAAAACAACATCAGTTAAAGCAACATCAGCATCCAGTCAGCCAGGCAGCCAGTCAGTCAGTCATCCCGTCGACGGGAAGCAATCTCTAATGTAAAAACTCCATTAGCACATCCGGTTGGCCGCGATTTTCCTGCTAAAAATTGTCGCCCGCTTGATGATTCTGTGCAATGTAAGCCTGATTTATGATGTTGCCCACGAAATTCACTTTCAGGCCGCAAAAATATACACTACAAGCTCTCCAAAAATATAGCCAAACATTTGCAGAAAAAAAAGAAAATAAATATATAACAAAAAATTTGGGAAAAGTAAAGGAAAGAAATCATCAGCACGTGGCTGAGCCAAATTGATATGCGCCATTAGGGTGGCTGAGAAAGTGATTAGGGTAGGCTAGCTGGCGGAAGGAGGAGGAGGCTCTGGACTAGAGTTCACTTTTTTAGGGATTTTCTTGGGCTCAGGACACGTGTGTGTGTGGGTTTGTCAAAAGTCTACAAATTCTATAGAAATTATAGAAAAAAAAGAAAATTCTGTGTGTCATTTGGGGAGTATTTTTGTGAAAGTTACTAGGAATTTTAAGGCTACTTGTTTGTATTTCGGAATAATAAAGAATTTCAGAACTAGAAAAATTTTATAAAAATAATATTTATAAGTTTGTGTAGGAGTTGAATTTCATATATGGGTAAAGATATCTTCGTTAAATTTAAGGGGGAAATTAAGTAGGTATTAAATGAAATATTATAATATATTTTGATAAATATTATATGATAAACTATTTTTGTTTTTAGCATACATGTTCATTTTAGGGTTTTAAATAAATAAAAATGTATAAATTAGGCTTTAAAAACAATTTTTAATAATATTTTCATATTTAATAATTTGTTTTTGATAAATAAGCCATAGATATAGTACTCCCCATTCGGTACTTCCCTAAAAATAAACCCCATAAGAATTTTTTCATTACCAGAATATGGCAACTCATGCGGACTTTCTTGAGGGGTTTCCACTTGGGGATGAGGAGTTGCTTCAAGTATGGAGAGTGGGGAGTAGATGGGCGGCCACCTTATCCATAAGCAATGATGAATAACGGTGCTTACGCTTCGGACATTTGATTAATGATGCGTTTACCGACCTCACCGCCGCCGCCTCCCATCATCCATCTTGTCCTGCGTCCTGCGCCCGCGCACTCAATTTTCAACGCCATTTTTTGTGTGGATTTCGGTGGATTTTTACTTGAGGTGGCGGCGGCGGTGGCTCACTATTCGGGAGCGGGCTTTTTGTACTTTATGCCCGGACATAACTTTATTTTATTAGCACTACGTGGCAATCTGCTGGATTTGGGCGGCATTAAAAGACAATTTTTACAACTTACCAGCGATGCTTTTTCATACTTTTCCCTCATTTACAGCGTCTTCTTAATTTTTTACTATTTTTCATGGTCTGTGGCCGAGCAGACATAATTTTTTTGTGGATTCATAAAAGTGTGGCGTTGCTGTTTATTAAATTCCTTTTGCGGCAAGTTCATTAGACAAAGAGCAAAAATTAATCAGCAAAAACCCACTCCTTAAAGCGATTCATCAGGAAGCAACTGTAGGTGGGCTTAGAATGATGGACAGCGGTGTTTATTTACAGAAGAATTATTATCAAGAAACCAGGAATTTATAGATATTACAATGATTATTTTATTTTGAATATTTTTATAATATTTGTGATGTGAAAATTCTAATAAAACTACTGCCAATGCTACTACTTTTTTGCTAGTTGATATTTCTTTTAGATATTTTACTACTCTTTTAAGATTAATAATGGGGCTAGTCCCCAATTATTTTAAAGATATTTTACTACTCCTTTTTAGTTAACATAAGCAGCCTACTAATTTTTTCCCAAATAAGTAAAAAGCATCATGCTGAAACTATATATGCCTTTGGTCAGTTGAAGGGCTGTGTTCATTGATAATGGCGCCATATCGGCAGCTGTCAAACAGACCTCGTTTTGAGCCTTGGCCAGCATCAAGATAATTAGCTTTTCCTCCTTGGCAGGCAGCTCGTACCACAAACAATTGGTGTAAATCACGCTAGTGAAGGATTCGTTCTGGAAAGAATACATATGCTTATATATTTTTATCAAATAAATGTAGCTTTACCGAATTCTCCACCAGAGTGCCCAGGCCACAGAAGGTATAGAGAACTATGGCTGAGTACATTAGATACATGGGAGCTGCTGGCCAGGCCTTGATGAAAATACAGGAAATAGTGCACAACAGGCTCACACAGGTCGTTGAGAGCTGCACAAACAGGACTATGCTATAGATCCTTTCAGTGGCTCGAAGAAGGCTGGAAAACATATTTTTAGGAATTTTTCTGAGACCAAAGAAACATGTCCCCACCTCACATATTTCTGATGCCAATCCACCAGATCAAAGAGCAGCTCCCTCATTTTTTTATAGTCCTTTCCCTTGACAGCCACCTCGTTGAATTCTTCAAGCTTCACGCAGAAAATGTCCTTGATCAGGGGGACATGGGTGACGAACAGGAACAAATACATATCGCCGCCATAATTGCCGAAACCACCGAAAAGGATTAGGATTGTGTGCACCGCTGTTAGCAGCTTGTGGCCACTGTCGGTGGTGTGATCTATCAGTGGCATTAAGAACTGCATAACTAGGACTTTCTCATCAAACACCACCAGATAGAAGATGGGAAAGGTGATGATCAGGCCCAGGCTCACAACGTAGACGGCAGCAAAGCCGATGATCAGTTTCCAGGTTGTACGAATTCTGGCCTCCAGGCACTTGACATACTCACCGCCACGAGGGCCGTAGTCACTGGTAAAATATTTGTAGATATATTAAAATTTGAAAAATATTACAACGAAAATATAGAAAAATTGTAATTCACAGAAAAAGCTATGAAATCAATTTAAATTTCAATAAATCCCTCTTACCGATATATCTCCTCGTAACTATTCTGAATATGCCTCATCAGCGGAGCCTTATTAGCCGTAACCAAGAGCTTAGTTAATCCCTGGATTGCAGATCCCACCATGGCCATGGCTTGAAGGATCACAGTGAGGTCTCCCTGGATGACCACCCCCACATAGATGGTGTAGATGGTGCAGGCAAAGAAAAAGCCAATGGCTGCTATCACCGAGTAGGTGAGCCACCACATCCGAAATTCTGGATTGGCCACATCGTTGCCACAAAAACCCACACAGAAGCGGATCAGGGAGATGACCTTTCTATAACGGTCTACAGGCACAACCTTGGCCATTTTTAAGGACGACTTTTAACTAAGCAAAAGATTTATAGAAACTGTTTTCTACACCAAAGAAATTTCCGCTTTTATAGTGAGGCTAGGCAGACAGTTTATGTCAAAATATTGACAGGTTAATTAAGGTATTTAGGGAACAAATTGTTGTGGGGTCAATATAGGGTTAATAATAAATTTATAAAGGTCTTTCCAGACAGTAGATACTGGTATATACATATTATTTTAATAGTTATTTATT
>JAEIIJ010008801.1:0-17408 GCA_018904815.1 Drosophila ogumai | reverse complement strand
TCAGCTACGAAAGGTACTACAAAATGGCGTACATTACCTTATTCTCTCCAGAAAAATTGCAAAAAATGTAACCTATTTTTATATTTTATAATTAAATAAAAAATTAAAATAATTTTAGATTACCAACAAAAGATCCTTCATGTTCTTAATAGCTCTTTAATAAATGAATATAGAATATAGTTAATTAGATAATTTAATATACTATAATAATGATCATATAATTATAATAAAAATGACTTACATTACTTTATTCTCTCTAGTAAAATCTGAAAATTTTTACCAAAAATATAAAGCCCTTTCTCTCAACATTAACCCTTAGGCTCGCACAACAAAGAACACCTCACCTGTAGCCGCCTACAGATGGCGCTTTAACACGGATGGCAATCCATCTGCGGTGCTAATAAAAGATTTCGCTAAATTGATACTGTCGATGGAGTAATTAAACTGCAATTTTTATGAGACATGCCGGACAGAGGCCGCGGCTATCGCAGATCGAATAAATTATATTCCTCTGGCCACGCACACACACACACACACACGCAGGGATGCACATGTGAAAGAGGAGAGCTGGTGACCGGAAGTAAAAGAGAGACAGAGAAAGAGGTAGAGAGTTCCGTGTGCATTTTGTCAGTGTCCTTTGGCTCGTTTTGCCGGTAAATTTTCCAACGCAATTTTGCCATTCCTCATTGTGAGTGTGTGGTTGGGCACTGCAGTTCCCGCATCCTGCCCATTGCCCCGATTGAGGTCCTGACTTTTTGGCATGCAAATACATTTTTTAAGTCCTTTGAAAATGTGTGCGAATTTTTAAATTTTGAATTTATAAAAGGGTGAAAAGAAGTATTTTCTATTTAAGAAAAAATTGTTTTCATTATAAAGAAACTTTTGGAGGCAATTAATTATATAATGCAGATAAAAATCTATAAAGATTATTTGTAATATTTAAAATTTACACAATTTATAAAATATTTGTTAGATTATTATGTAAATAAAAATACTTTGGATATTTCTAAAATATTCGTAAAAATAAAAAACTGCTGTAAAGTAGATTCAACAAAATAGGGCCTTCTTAAGTTTGTTAAAATAATTTTCGATAAAAAATTATTCTCATTCTAATGTCACCCCTTAATTCCCCACATTATTCACTTAATAAATTCTTTTATTTTGTTGCATATTGTTCAAGTGATTTTCGACAATTTCCAGCTAATAATTGCCGCAGTCAAAGGGCTTTTCCAGCACCCTCAGACAGTCCTTGAAGTTGTTAATTTTTATGACGTCATTACCCGGCTCGTAAAATCCCCGGACTCAACAGTTGGTTGCGACTCCCGGCTCTGTTTTGCGGCCGTACACGGTTTATAGCTGCCATCATCAAAGCAACAGGCGATGATTTTATGAACATGTTCAATGTCTGTGTCCTGGGTCCTTGCTTCGCTTTTGGCCAAACGGAATCCAAGCCAGAATCTCGGCGTGCCGCTTCAAACTTTATTTTGCTGACTTTATTTGCAACCCGGAATTTTTATTGTTATGGCGACATTTATGAGTTTTACGAGATTTGTCTGCCTTTTCGCAGGCAGCCCTTCTAATTGGTAGCTCATTGTTTTCAATGTTTCCCTTTTGTCTGGTTACTTGTTTTCCCATCAACTTTTTCGAATCACGATCTTTATAATTGTAAGCAGGGACCAATTTGTTGAAAATTTGTTGGATAATTCTTTGATTTTTCTTTTGAAATAATTTTTATTTTTGGGAAGCATTTAATGGGGGTCAGGAGCATGATTAGATATTTATTAAATTTAAGAACTCTACTGCACTTCATTAATTAATTTCATTAATTCAAACTTCGATTATTTTTTAACTGGTTAAAATGTTCTTTCTATTTTTCTTTCTAAATATATCACACGTGTAATTTCACATTTTGAATGAAATAAAAACCTTAACTTAAAGATTTTGTATTTATAAAGCGAATAATTTTTCATATTTCCCTTTTAAAATTATAAAAAACTCCCAAGTCCATCCCAGGCTATATGTACAATATTCGTTTGGGATTTAATGCAAGTTTTAGCCATTAAACTCCTTCCCCAAATTCATTCCAATTTATGATATCCTCACCTCCGAAAAAAGGTGTCGGGGAAGACAGAGGGTAGCATTGAGTGGGAGCTGTCATTCAATCCTTCAGACCCGCAACCCCCTGTGAGGTATTTGTTAGGGATCCAACATTTATGCGCCATGTTCTACTTATATTTTTATGGCTGCTGCTCCTTGCTACTCGAAACCGCAGACAAGGTCCTGAGATGGGATGAACATGGAGCAGAAGGAGCGGCTGGGTACATGCATATATTTAAAACATGGATTCTTAATTAGAAGCAAATGTATCCCATTTTTTGTGACACGAAACCGAGACCCAAGGTGGGTGGAGATCTCCTCACCAGTATCCAACCACCTTTCCGGGTTAGTTGACACCCCGCCGGGTCCCTGGGAACTTCCTCCTGGAACCGGTTGCGTGTGAGGCGGGTTCGGGTAATGCGCGCTAATTAATCCTGCTTGGTTCGGATTTTCCCGACGTAATTATATTTACAGCCGCCATGCGAGCTGAGAAGCAGCAGCAGACCAGGACCTGGAGCAGGTCCTGAACCTGCCAGCAGGATGCGAATGCTCGCTCATCTTCGGTACTATATATCTCCTCAACTTACGCTCGCGCTCCCCTCGTTATGGCCGCGGAGCATGCGAGCTGGCTGCGTGGAAAAGGATACGCCAGGATATTAAATTAATTTTTAAGTGCGAACGCAAGTCGGCAAAGACGATGTCGACGACGAGTGAGGTGAGTCTCGGTGAGCTGAAGATGAACCACCCAAGGAACCGTGGGGTTGGGCGAAATTAATGCGCTTTTCTTACGCGCTTCTATTGTCTGAGGGAAACTTTTAGCATATTTCCGTACAGGGTGCTAAGGAAAGTAAATAATTGAGAACAAAAATATTAAATTAAAAACGAGAAATATAAAGTATTTACATATTAAATAAATTGAAAGATTGATATTTTATAATGCCTAACCTATATTAAGGGTAATATAGAAATTAGAATTATTTATTCTAAGCAAAAGCGGACATTTTCTATTTCTAAAAAAAGGCTTTTATAATAGATGATTACTTACTTACTATAACTAAAATTCTTTGTAAATATTTATTAATATTTCCTTAATTTCATAGTAATAAATCTCTATGGACCCTGTAAATTCTTAAACTTTGCTTTCTCACAGCTTGTTTTGTGAGCATTTTTTCTAGTGTTTTCTTTGGCTGTTGCCGCGTTGTGTTGCAAATATAAATAATGACTACATTTTGTTTATTTAACTTTGTTATTCCTCTTTATTTTTGCAGCTCCTGTAGCTGCTTTATTGCTTTCCACGCGGGTGGCGATGCCAAGTTGCGATGGGAAAAAGCGAACTGAGAGTGAGCTGCCACCAATCCGCTGGCAAATTAGTTTCGGGAGCATTCACTGTGGCCCCCAAAACCCATTCCTTCAAGGCAAACTCGCTCTATCTTCGCTCTACATATCAGCCAATGATGATTAAGACGCCCACTAACTTCGGGATTCTGGTGAGGATTCTGGTGAGGATTCTGGCGAGGGACCTATTGCCAAGGGGATTTCGTAAAACTTAAGTGATTACTTTTTTGCTGACCGAAGAGACTAAAAGTTGCGGTCGTAAATTTATTAGGCAAAAAACTTGAGTCCAACTTTGGTTAGATTGCGCAAACGCAAGTTTTGTAATTGTATTCATTCAATGAGGTCCATTCTATGCATTATTCATGGGTTCTGCCTCCAAGAATTTGTAATATTATACAACAGGAAGAATAAGTATAGATTCTTTGAATAGTTTATTTATTTATCTATAAACCTTTAAACAAAAAAATCTAAATCCAATTTTTATAAGTATAAGAGATACCTATTGATCTTTGCAGCTTAAATTCTGAACAAATCGCAAGCTTAACTAAATTAGCTTAAAATCAACTAAGATCCTTTCCTAGAAATCTCTAAGATGGAACTTCTATTTCCATAACTAGATATATCGTTTACCTTAACCCTTCCCAGCATGCCAAATCCCACTGCCAGCTCAAGTGGGCGTTGTTGTCTGCCTCGACCCAAGTGCTAAATAAGCTTCCTGATTTCAGGGACTCAGGCTCACACCTTTGCCGACCCGTCAGGCCCTCGGGGCCGGGCCAAGAACCACACCGATTGGGAATAAAGTTATTGAGCACTTAACGAGTTATAAATGCCCAGATGGGGCCATCGTCAAGGGAAAAAAAAACCAATGAAGGTGTTGCAGATGCAGATGGCAGAAATGCATCCATGAGATACCAAGTCGCAATGGATTTATAACCGAGTGCCAACAGCGAACTGAGCTTTAGGTGGCCCCTAGCTGATAATGATAATGTGCTCCTCTCGTCAGCGGGATTGAGGTTCGATGGTGGGAATAGGGGAATGGGATGGCAACGGGAATGGAGGAGCTTCACGGAGGATGCATTGCCAGGATAAGCTGGCGGTTGTCGGTGGGATCTATGAGCTCAAAGTGCCGCCATTATGATGGGGCCATTGCCAGTGGGAAACGACGACTGCATTTGTAGTCACAACTCGCAGACGCAGCCAGTCCACTAGACTCCACTCTGCTCGGCGAGAAACAACTGCAGCAAAAGGCTGCAACAACAGCCACAAAAATAAAAGCGGTAACAACAACAGCTGCAACACGACAATGACTGGAACAGTGGAAATAAATTGGGGATAAGGAAAGGGATATTTAAAAAATTTATATAATTATTTTTAATAATCTAGAAAGAAAAACATATAGTAAATGGATTTGTTTGGATATTGGAAATAAAACCCCCCTTTAAAACGATTTATTTAAATAAAATAATTTTTAAATTAAAATTTCACTTGTATTTAGCTTAAGTTTTAACTCTTTTCCAACCACTGTGCTGGTGTCGAAGCCTTTTTGGCTGCGAGTCAAGCATTTTGGATGCATAAATCAAACATTTATATGCGGCACAGCTTCGGCATTGCCTCGCCTTGCCCTTGCCCAAGAGTCCAACCCCACCCAGCTCCACCTCTCCGCAATACTATCCCCTTCCACCAGCTCTTCTCTCTCCCGACAGGACAGTCACACATGTGCAGTGCTTGCAGGAGACGGCACTTGAATGTGATTACGCAGCGAGAGATGGTCCAGGGGAGGGGGACGGGTTCAGAGAGACTCGAGACTACCAGACTCGTCGTACTCAGACTGGCCCCAGTGAGAAGGCCCCCGTACCTTCCGCCGATATCTGAGTCATGGCCCGGGCATCAAAGGCGTCTCCGACTCCGCGGCATGCCGCTGCAAAATGAAGACGATTACGATAACTGTGAGGGCACTGGGAAAAAAGTTTTAAGTGATTTTAAAGTAAATTAAAACTCTTATTTTTTGTGTATTTTTTTGAATTTTTAGAATATGTTTAGTGATTTTAATTTGCTTTAATTTCCTATATTATACAGCAACTTTATTTATACATGTCTTTAATGAGAGTATTTTATGTATTTTATTATTTATGTATTTTATTATTTATATTATATTATATATATTATTATAATATATTTAAAGACCTCTGGTTGGTTTTAAAGATGTTTTCGGGATGTATTAATTTTCTAAATAAATTCTAAAAATTAGAAAATAAATGGTGAAGTTTGCATTATCGAAAAATACATCTTTAAATATTTGTTTAAGTGAAAATCTCTGGAAGACGCAGGGATTGAGAAATGGGATCTGAGTGTGGGGACCACGACTGCAATGATGGATACTATTCTAAAGGCGAAAAGTCTTTGCCCAGCGGTGCTTTGCGATACCAAAGCGATTTGCGCTTTGATTGATTGCTTCATTGCGCCGCTGCCCTGCTGCATGCAACATGATGCCAGGCAAAGGATTTTGGCAAAGGATCTTTACTCCGCACATTTATTATTGCCAACTCTTGCTTGGAAGAGGTCAAATCGGATTTTCACTATATTCACTTATATACTTATACTTATACTGATGGAATTTAATTAACTAAATAAACATTTTCTGAACACACAATTAATCAGTAAATGTTCTGTAATATATTGTGTATTTATTAATATTTTAATAAAATCTACAATTATTTAAATCAAACCACAAGGCTTCGAAAACTTTGCCTTTCCTTTTTGTTTTAATTTAGGGTGCCACAAAAATCATAGCCAACCCTCCTGAAGCCTTACACTGATTAACTCTACTAGATAAACTCACAAGACTCACACTCCCTTGACATGTTTAAAAAACAATATTCATAAACAAAACGTTCATTAACTCGGCAACGTTCTCTGGCAAAATACTATCTGGTAACAAGGATCTAAGTTATTGCGGCCATTAGAGTAATGCCGGCCTGCCCTCATCCTTAAATAGCAAATATATTCCAGGCCGGGGAAAAGTTGCAGCGGCATCGAAATTGAAGATGCGACAAATAGCCATGGCTCCACCCCAGTCTGTGTTGCGGCTAAATTGAAATCAGGGCAGAACTTATAATTTGGAAGCCATCCAAGAGAATCTACTTGCCTGGTCTTTCTTCCCTCAAAGTAGAAAATAATAGAAGCGTTTTCCCCACCGACTGACTGACTGACAGACTAACTGTCTGTCTTATTGGGTGACTAACAAAAAAAAAAAAAAAGAAAAGCTAGCAAAATGCGCCAAAATAATACGGAAAAAATACATAGTTTTTTTCCATTTTCCCCTACTTTTTTTCTGTTAGTTTTTTGCTTGGCACAAATTTATTTTTTACTTAAAACTTTCTGTTGTAAGCAATGAAAAATGGCAAAACAAACTTTTTGGCTTTTCAGCAGAACAAATAAAAAACGAACGAATTTTTTTCTTTTGTTGGTTTTTCTCTTGTGGCAAAAGTATCGAATTGATTTCAATAGAAATAAGTTTGGAATTTTCAAATGCAAACGGCTAATTTATGCACAAGTTCCGCCTTCTCAGCTTATTTGACTTCATTGGAGGATTTTTTGCTTAATTTATATACTTTCTTTCCTTTTTTTTGGGGGGAAAAGGACATAATAAATTGGAAAAGGGCTTGTCTTTATATAAGGAAGTAAGTAAGATTCGATTATTCATTTAAAAGGGATTTTAAATAAATAAGAAAAAAAAAAAATAATCAGCATCAATAAATAATCTTTTAACAAAAATTGAATATAAAAAGAGCATTTAAAAAAATTTTAAGAAATTCCAGCTAGCATGATATTTAATACCGTGTTGTTCCTTTTTTTTTATTGTCAAAATCCCTTGTATTATTCTAGACTAAGTAAAATTTATATATTGGTTAAAATTTATCGTTTTGAAAATCAAATTATTTGCCAAAAACTTGAGTCAACAACCAAAAACGATGCCACAAAGGGGGTCGAAGGCAAAGAGAGACCAGTTTGGCTGCAGGCTGCAAAAAAACATGAGACAATATTTTAATAGTTTAAAGCAAAACAATAAATAAACTAAAATCAATTGAGCGGTGGATGGGGGGGGGGGGATATTGCTGACAAAACAAAAGGCAAACAGCCCGAGAGCGCAAATAATACGACATGTAAAACGACGAAAACGAAAACAATAAATGCATGCGAGTGGAGTAGTTGCAATAAAATCGTTTGTTTCCGGCTACTGGAATTTATACTCGTTCGAACAACAAACACAGAAGGCCGAAACTGCAAATCGGCAAAAGCAAAGTGCAAACAAGACTCTTGTGGATACCTGGTAATCGGGGAATAAATGGGGTATATTGCAGTGAGGGAACGTATGTGACAGTAAGAAGGTTTTCAAAAGAAGGTTTCCAAAAAGTTGTATAGTTATTTGCACTACATTTTTAAGCAATTAAAAAATTCATGAATATTAATAATATACATTTTATCATTTCCTTAAAAATTGTCGATAAATGTGACCATAATTCTCCGTTACCAGTCACTTGAAAACCGGGTATTTAATGATCCATACACTAGTTCCCATTGCCTTCTTGTTTTTGTTGTCTCTGTGAGCTTGACTATTTGCTAAAGTCATTGCGGTGTTTGCCAGCCACACCCACTGCACCCACTCTTCTTAATGCACAAGCCACCCCCACAGCCACCCACTCAAAGTCCCCAGAGTCGGGTGCAATATACATACATATAGAATAGAACTCCAGCACAATGCCAAAGGCGACACGAGCAGCAACAACAATTTCAGTAATAATATTCACATTTATGGATTTGTAAGTGGTTCCGCATGACTAACCCAGCATCCTGGTCTCTCCTTTCGGATTGTTTGCATTGTGCCAGGCATTAAGGTTTCAATAAGGTTCACTCTAATTCGAGTCCTCACTTTTCAATTGTTTTATTGCTGCGGTAAGTGGGGCGGGAGAGCTTGGGGCTTATAAATTCATAAGTCACTCACAGATCAGATTGTGAGCGGGTTGATGAGACCCTCTGGAGTGGGAGTATCTCTTAGGTAGTTCCTCTTAAATATTCAAGAGAAGATTTGTGTGAATTGTAATACTAATAGTAACACTACTTAGTAAAATTCTATAAACACTTTAAAAGTTTTAAATATTAAATGTACTTTGAGTTAAAAATTAAAATTCGAAGGAAGATTTATAAGGAAATATACACTAATTAATTTGATAATTGATTTTCTTTTAAAGGATCTGTTAATAAATAAATCGTATGTACTAATTTAATAAATATATAATTTTGAATATGGTATTTATATATCGTATTTATTGTAAAAATAATATTTTTAAGGCTTTTAACAAAATGGCATTTCAGTAAAATTGTATAACATTTTTGCAAAGTTTTTACTTTATTTTCATTTTATGCATTTTAAAGTGTTCTTAAAGCTCCTGGCTCCACAATAAAGCCATTTCCCGCTTCCTGCACAATATTGCCAGCAAATAAACAGACTTTGGAAAAATTGTAACCAAAGAATTTATGTGGCGAAATAATTAATTCTGTCAACAAGAATGCGCTGCAGCAGAAATTGACAGAATGAATGAATAAATAAAGCGACCGGGAGTGCACAGGCTTGGAATCGCTTTTCGATTATGTTAATTTCCCACTGCCAAAGGCCCAAGACGAGGAGAGCAACATGGGGATGTCCGTGTGGATTGCGATTCGTATTTGTAGTCCTCCGATTCGGATTGGTATTGGGAAGCGAGTGTGGCACACATGCCGGCAATATGTCCAATGGCGCGTTGGGAATAAATCCAAATCATGCGATCCAATGATCACATTGTTCCGCAACTTGAGTTATGGCGATGGCACAAACACACAAACACACTCAAACACTCACATACTCACACAATCAAATAAATAAACAAACAAACAGGAGCAAATGAATAAACAACTTCGATGCCTGATGATGGCAAATAAATTGCAGATGTGAACACGACAAATATTCAACAGAAACAACAAACAAATAGTAGATTCTAAATGGTATTTACTTTGGAATAAATCTACAACTAACTCTAGTTTTTAATTTCTTTAAAGAGAGTTGCAAAAAGTATCTTTTTTCTATGAATTTGTCTGAATCTTTAAATATATTTTGGTCACAATATTTATACTTATATCTCCATTATCCGTCATTCTAGATGGTATTTACTTTAGAATAAATCTATAACTCTTTCCATTTTTAGATTTATTTAAAAAGAGTAGCAAAATTCTCTCTTTTATTTTTTTCCATTATCTATCTAGATATTTTGGTCACTATTTCTACATGTCATCTGTCTTTCAGTCTTTGCATTTTCTTCCCTGACCAATCTTGCAGATCCCCCAACCGCGTCTCAGTCTGCTTAAATGGATGTCAAGCATTTCGGGCCCTGGCATCGAGATAGCAGAAGATTATAATATTTTCCTTTATTTTCCCGTCTTTTTTTCTGGCTTGCTTATTTCTGTCTCCAATTTGAATTACGTAGTCGACTCGTATGTGCGTCTTGCAATTTTGAATGCTATTTGTTTTATATGCCGCAGATTTTTTTCTTCCAAGTGAAATACGTTTTAATTTATGACTCGGTCCCGGGGCACATTATTCGCATGAAACTCGTGAGTTCTACATGCACTTGGCAGGCATCAGACAGGATATGTAAGGAGAATTCTTGAGCATCAAGGCGGAGGGATGTATTTTTTTTCAGTTTTTTTGGCAGGGGAATAGCTTGACATTTTTTTTTCGTAAATGGGTATCAAAGGGTACAAAGGGAATTATTATTTAGTTTAAATAGAAACATCCTTTAAGAACTAATGAAGTATATATTTTTAGCGTCTTGTTCTTAGAGATTTTTGTTAGCATTTCAAAGAAAGTGTTCTGAAAACGAATTAAATCATTAAGCCCAAGCATTTCGAACCTCTTTCAGAAGGCGCTAATTAATGTTCGAACGGGGAGTTAAGGATATATAAAATAGTGTGAGTCATTGACCAATATTGCGCCACTTAAGCCGGGGCTATACCCAGACCGAATCTGAATTGCTTTTCACCATAAATAGCAAACGAAATCGAAAGGAAACCGTGAACATCGTAAACAACATTTGCAGTTTTCCTTTTTCCCCGATGCTTTCTTTATTTTCCTCCTGCCTCCACTCAGGCAATTTGTAATTTTCCGTATTTCATTCGCATACACTTCATTAACATCGGCCGGGGGAAGAGTTGCCGTTGCCTTTGGTGCGCTTGAATGGAGGAGGCTGGCTGGGCGGTGGGTTGTGGGTGGTGGAAGGTGGGCTGCATCATTAGAGCCGGGCTGGGTCCTTGGGAAATTTACGTCCCTTTTGGCAGAGACCTTCTCTCTAATTCCTTCAAGGAGTCGGCCATGTGTGGGTCAGGGGAAGGGGCCGTCTTTTGGCCAGGCTTCCGTTCGCTTCGCTTTGGTCGCATCAGCGACAAGCGACACAAAAAGTCCTTGGCCAATGACAGCGCCAGGAGAGTCCGCAGAAGGAGCTGGCTCACAGGCTGAGACAGGAAAATGTTTTTTCACGATAAAAATGATGGATGACATCATAAATAACGTTGGAGTGCGCCCAAACAGAGGGTTTCCAGTGGTTGTTTATTTCGATATAAATGAAATTCCTCTTTCTTTCTTTTCGCTCCTCTTATTTTCGGCCAGAGAGAAGAAAAAGAAAACTTTCTGGCCCCAAAAATATACCAAAAATATATATATATATTCCCCTGCTTTTTTTTTGGCATAGATGGGGGCCCAGCCAATGCAAATGGCGAACTTTCGATACCCTCCCCCAGGCTGGGAGATCAATGGAAGATGGATATCTCCGGGGGTTGATTGGGGGGTGGCTGGCTTGTAATCACATTTCACGTTTCCATACTCGGCGGCAGGCACTCGTATGCCTCGTCGATGTTTCCCGTCATAAATATCGAAAATTATTATTAATGTTCTGCAAAATACATATATAAGTATAATTTTTTTTCCTTGCTGAGAGCCAAAATCATGATGTTGTTGTCCTGGCCTCGGCGCCTGGGTATTTATAAGTTTTTTGGCACGGGTTACAATGGGATGAAATTGGGATAGTTATAAGACACATTTTTAAAATATTTAAAAAATTTTAAAATATGGAGAATTTATTATAACTATCAATAAATTTCTACTTAGCTTTTCAGGCAAAATTCAGAATGAACAACAAAAACAAGATGAATATATTTTAAAAGTAATCCCTACTGCTTTTTCTTTGTCAACAATTGTTTATTAGTCCTGCGAATATTATTTAATTTAATTTATAGTAAATAAATTGCAATTAGTATAGAAATTTAATATAATTTATTTATTTAACTATTTTTACCTTATTTTATAGACATTCATTGCCATTGTACATCACTTTAGTGAAGGACAAGCCAGAGCTTAGTAGATTGTATGAAAGTGAAAGCCTGCCAAGACTCTCCCTCTGTGTGTGTGTGTATTGGCTGCGGGTGTGGGTGTGTGGTTGCGCTTTAATGATATCCTTATAGCCTGCTAAATTTATGGCAAAGCCGCATAAATTTAGACGATTTTTTTCACGCTTTCACTACAAGGCACAAACCTTATCGCATTCTTATTTTAATGGATTTTTTATCTGCTTTTGCCTCTTTTGCCGCCTCGACGGCTGCTGCTGCTGCTGCTGATGATGATGTGGCCTCAGTTTCCTCTCGAGGACATCAGAGGACTTCGAGGAGGCGGACCGGCCACATTTTTCATTTCATTTAACTGTAAGTTGATGCAGGCAAATGGGATTTAATAAGCCAACATTTATTTAAGACATTATTGATGGCGGTTTATTTATCAAGCTACTGGCTAGTGGCGACTGCGGGACAAGGAGCACACATCCTGGCCGGGTTAGTGGCTCTATTAATGCCGGTGCCGCTGCCTCCTTATGCGGCGAAGCTCAAAAGGATTAAGTCAACACTGGCCGAGGGTGGAGCGGGACAAAAGGCAGCCCGAAAAGATTCACAGCCGTCGCACAATGCAAAAGCTGCCGCCTGCCACCACCCACTTACCCGCTCCTAGTAGGAGTCCGGTGATTATTCAAAATGCAAGTCACAAAGTCGAGTGAGTGTGTGTGTGTGAGTGTGAGTCCCTTTGCAACAGTGTGAGTGTACGAAAATCCCTGCAGCCATGTTGGCGTCAAAATTGTTTACACTGCGCGGAATTAAATGAGACTATAGGAAGCAAGGAAGTTTATAATTAGTAATTATTATAAATTTAATAATAAATTAAATTAATTAATAATTATAGTGCGATTTAAAATATTTATCAATTGTTTATATATTGAGTATTGATTTCAGGAGAAAAACATTAAGTGGGTTTTTTTTTAATCTTCATGATCATAATTTTGGTAACAATCAAAACATATATTTCTTACAAATAAAGCTACTTAATTACATTACCAGAAATTCTCAGGTCTGTATACTGGGAGAAGGTTAAAGTAAGCTGTAATGTTTATAGATATTAACTATAAATATTTAAAGAAAATGAAAATGAAAAAGAAAACCCCAAACAAGGCAACGACAACGACACTAAACAACAATTAATATGACAAACCTAAATAAAATGTCTGAAATATTAAATATTAAAATAAATATTTTTAACATTTTGTCTTCTATTTGTTAAATCTTTTTCTTTACATTTTTTAAGCACACTTCTATTTCTGCCACTGTAGCTTCGCTTTGGGTGTCATGCCTTTGGCTTTAGATTTTGCCCCTCCAGTCCTCCTGTTGCCGCTGGCTGCAATTGCCGCATGTAAATTCTTAAAGTAGTACTTAGCGCTATTATTTATTATATTCCAACACTTTCAACACCTCTCAACAAGTAAGCAAGGGGAGTCGGGGCACTGGGAACTGAGCTCTCAGTTTGGGAGTTGGTTTTAGCTGCGATGCTGCCTGCACTCGGCCCATTGTTGCACTCTGCTGTTGCTGCCCGATGTTGCTGTTGCTGCTGCTGTTGCTGCTGCTCCTCGATGTTGTTGTGTAGAAATGAAATTTATGAATATTGCATGGTAATAAAGCGAAGGATTCCATTACGACCGACTCATGAGATCCCCCTACACCCAAGAGCATACACATGAGCGTGTGTGAA
This sequence comes from Drosophila ogumai, assembly GCA_018904815.1. Lineage (NCBI taxonomy): Eukaryota > Metazoa > Arthropoda > Insecta > Diptera > Drosophilidae > Drosophila > Drosophila ogumai. Next base: position 3,826 of record JAEIIJ010008801.1, on the reverse strand, counting down.
TTGTTTGCGCTCTCGAGTCCATTAAAGACTCTAGAGTTGGTTGGTGTTTTCTTGGGTTAAAGAGGGAATTCACTATGTGGAAAAAATTTCAATATAAAGACATGAATTGGGAGTTATTATGAAACTTATTTGTTGATATTGTAAGTAAATAAGTGTGGTCAGAAGAGTGTGTTAAAGGTTTTACTACAGAATCCTAACTTTAAATATGCCTTTAAATATATGATTTATATTTACGTTTTGGTATTCTAATAGATTCTGAAAACAAGCTCTTTTAAATTAGTAATAATTACATTTAAGCCCGAATCAATTTAATTTTATAATTTCAAGAGGAAAGCCTCAAACCAAACCAAGTCCGTGTCCAGTGCAGTCTCGCAGCTGAATTGATATAATTCTGAAAATTAAAACAATACGCCACATAAATGCTCACGGAGGCGAACTTCCCAGCTGCGCTGCCATTGTCCTGCATCCTGCGGTGGCCTCAACCTCGTCCTCAACCCTCGAGGCCAACCTCAGCCATTTCGGGCATCTATTCAAATGTAAATTTTTCATGAGCAATGAAATGCGTTCAAATTTCAGTTGGCTCTGTTTCGGGAGGCGTTTGCACAAAACGAATTGCCTGCCATATCCTTCCGCGTATTAATTTTTTAACCGCATCACAGAGAACAGAAAAAAAAAAGAATAAAATCTGAGGCAATCATAAAGTCAAGGCTGGATTGGGCAGGATGAGCTCGGTGGCGAGGACAAACAATTGGCGGCCTGTTGCCAGAGAAATGTCGAGCCAGAGAGTCGTTTGTAATTGTCGGCGCGGCCATCAACGCGCTTGAATCGCTTTTAATAATTATTAAAATTATTCTTGTTGAAATGATTATGGCGCTTGTAAGTGGCAGCCACACCCCCTGTGCCGCCACTCCCCGCCTCGAACGAATTATGCGCGGCATAAATCTTATTTTTTGGGGTTTTCACGCCGCCTCTGATGTGGTTGTGGGCCCTAGAATGTGGCATGTCCTGAAAATAGATACATAGATAGATACTTCTGACAGGAATTTTTCCATTCTTCTATTTTTAGTTTCGATGGATTTCATTTCGTGATATGTAGGCGACATTCTGTAAATTATTGCCTGGAAAGTGTGTCTCTGTCCAAAAGAGTTGTGGAGTGTCGGGGGTTAATTGGTTCAATTGAATGATGGCCTTTTAATAGATTAAAGAAAGAGAGAGTGCTTAGATTTTACTAATTTCAAAGTAATTTAATAGTTTTTAATTTCCACCTTTAAAGCTGGCAAAAACCGGAGTGGTTAGATCCACCAAAAACCAAATCAAATGGCCAACACGCACTTGCCAATGTCCCGTTTTCGTGTCACGTTCCACAGCAGCGGCAGCAGTTGGCAGGAGCGGGCATTGGTGGCAGGATCTGCGGCGGTGACTGTCACACACACATCCTGGCACAGCTTGCGGCTGGCGCGTGTTCTGCTGCAACTAAGCCCCCCGGCTTTCCCCCAGTCTCCTTCCCAATCCTATATAACCCCCACTAATGGCACTCCGCGTATCGGAAAACTTGCATTCAAGCGTTTTGTCTTCCAAATTAATTTGGTGTGCTGCAGTTGGGTGCAGTCCTTTTGTTGGTCGTTCGGTTTGTCCTGGCCAGGACATGATTATGTTGAACATTTCGGCGAACATTTCTAAGCCGGCCCTGTTGCCAGTCGAATGTTGCCATGCACAGGAAAATAAAAGAGTTCAGAATTTTAAAATTTAAACAAGAATTTTAAAAGGAAACTAACTTTCCGTATGTATTTTAAGGATTTTTTTATATCAAAGACACATTTTATTTAAAAATGTTCATTATACCGGTTTTAATAAATATATATTTCCAAAATGACATTGCAAGAAAACCATATAATTCTGATTTAGTTGAAATACAACCTTTAGAAAGTATCTTTAGAATTTTTTAATTAATTCATTAATTTAGAAAAATCTTTTAGTTTAGTTTGCCATACCCCAAAATCTTTTAAATTTTAAGTAATCTAACTATTATCATTCTTCTTTCCAAACTTGGCTTGTTCTTTTATAGTTTCTACATTTTTTTTCCGTGTAGCTACTGCCCCGTTGCTTCGTTTCAATTAAAAGTGGGGAAAACTGCGCGAATTCCAGAGAAACTGCGAATGGAAAATCGGAGAATGGATGTCCTCCAATGCCGCTGGCTGCACTTAATGCATAAATTCTCTGCTGGACATTTTCCTGGCCATGATAAATTTTGATTATTTTGCATCGACGGCGGATTCTGGTTGATGTTGTTGATGTAATTGATGTCGTTGTTGTTGTTGTAGTTGTTGTAATTGCAATGGCTGTAGTTGTTTTCGATGACACTTCTGTTGTTGATGTTGGTGTAAATTCTTGATGTTATGGGCTATGATTTTATGTCTATGATTATTAGAGATTACTTGGCTTTTATTATAGGCAATGTTTATGATTATGCAAGAAACAATTGGCTAAGTGAAAATCTATTTAATTTATTATTCCTTTAAAAAAAACCTTTAAGAAATCCTTGTTATTTTGAGCAACAATAAATAAATAAAAAAGGATCTCCAACAAGACTTTGCCCATTTCGCAGCTGCTTCTGTCAAAATAAAAGCCAAATGCTGTCCGTTTTAAATTGTTTAAACATTACGATGCATTTGGGAATAGCCAATGCAAGGAGGAAAAAAAACTTTTCCATTTCGGAAGCCAAAATAGAAAAGGAAAGCAGAGGCGCCGAAAAAGAAAGGAAGGCGAACGGCGAAAGGCAAAAACGGGGCAAACATCCAATTATTTTTCGATTAGTTTCGCTATCATTCCTCGACAACAACAATAACAACGGGGATATATGTATGTATCTGAAACTGAAAACGAACCCAAGCACACACAAACACACACACACAGAAGGCGATGGGAAAAATCCACCCCCACAGAAGCCAGGGATTGGAGGGGATGCAAGGCACATTTGGTGGAACGGCTGGCAAAGCCGAATATAAATAAATAAAACATACAAAATGGAAATAAATCTAATTGAAAAGCCATAAAGCATTTTCAGCATTCGCAATTTAATATGTTCGAGGGTATTTTTCTCGCACGTAGCGAAGATGAACACCACCACCCACCCGAAGGCCGCCCAACCGCCCAGCCACCACCGAAATAAAGGCACCACCACCACCACCACCAGATCCAGATGCAAGATGGTGCCTGAAGGAACAACAGACAGAAGGACATTTGGACAAAGGGAAGGACCTAACAGAACAGAGCAAAGCAGAGCGGAGAAGTACGAAAGAAAAGGAAAATATATGCCGATGGGATGGGGATGGGGTTTTCCGGGGGAGCTGAAGTCCCGGCTAAGTGTGATATATTTCCCAAGATTATATAAAATGTTTTATTTGTTCTTGTTGCTACTGTTTCTTCCCCTCTATTTCTTTTTTTTTTCTCTCTTAACTTTTTTTCTTCTTGTTTTTCATCTTCGGCAAGCAAATTGCGTGAGCTTTGAAAAAAGCGAAAAAAGGATATTAGGTGTATATGGCAAGCACCCCCAGCAATCTAATACCAAACCCATTCCCATTCCAAAGTCCTGGTGCTTCGACTTTGTCCTGGAACGAGCGAATGAATTATTGGTTGGCCTCATCCAAATTCAGCCAAGGATCTTTTTTGATGTTGCAAATTGCAAGAATCTCATAAATATAGTTAATTTTGATGAAAATTCTAACAGGAATTGTAAGAAACATAAACTTTTAATTATAAATTAACCTATTTATAATAAACTAAATTTTAGATTTAATGAAGTATATTAAAAAATAATTAACACATT
>JAEIIJ010008800.1:0-13004 GCA_018904815.1 Drosophila ogumai | reverse complement strand
AATTGAATCAAAGAATACGAATCTATTTTCATTTTATTGTTTTTATGTTATTAAGATTACTTACTTAAAATGAATGGTGCAATAAGTTCTTTTAATTTTTTTTAAATATAATTTACCCATTTTGTAGGCGTATTTTCGCTACCTACAAATTCAATCCATGATTTTTTAAATTATTCACTTTGTTCATGTGCATCGCATTTGCACTGTGTGGATATCTTAATCACCGACGGAATGTCTTTCAGCGAGTGAATCATTGGCGTGGCCCACACAGAAGACCCACTCACCCTGCTCGTTGGCGATCTTCGGGGAACGTTTTAATTATGGTTTTTAATTTCACGGCCCATATGGCGGCCCGTCAGGTGATTTCCCCTGAAATATGCGCAGAGCACACATCTATCAAGAACGCTTCGGCGGAGCGAGCACTGAGCGGTGAAATATACTTCACTCTATTTCTGTGCTTTCGTCTTTCAGAACGAAATTAAGTGTTAATCTCATTTGATTTGTCATTTTCACATGACGTGATTTGGCGGCCTTCGCGTTCTTGCAGTCGAAACGGATCGCTCTGGCCCGTGATGTATGGGAAACAAATGTTTCTCTGACACATTTATTTGTTTAATGAGACGTTGAATAATTAGTTGGCTATGGCACAAGCGCAAGAAATGGCGAAGCTCGCAATGCATACCCCTCTTACAGTCGGACACACCCCCGCATCCATGGACGGGTGGCCGAGCAATTTATAAATTATGATTGACGACTCTGTGTGCGTATTTGTGTGACCCATCGCAGTTAGCCTCTTCCTGCCCCGTCCTGATCCCCATAACCCTCTCCTCCGGCTCCTGCTTCATCGTGCGAGGCTTGTCTGACATTTTTCTATATGGTTTTTTGCCCTGGCCTCGGTCATTATGGCTGACAGCGCGCCTTCAAAATGATGAGTTTAGATTGATGGCCGCCCATCACTCAGCGAGATGGCAGCCACACCGAGCGGAGGCGAAAAGTTGGGCGGAGTGCGAATTTGGGATACCCTCACTTGAGAGATGAAATTATGTATATCAAAGGACGAAATATATATACACTTTTATTTAAAATAATAGAAAATTCGTGCAAACAACAAATAGAATCCAGAAAAAGAACTATTCATTTTATATTCATAAAATATTCATTGGTTTTAAATTGAAGTATGTACAAGATCCGATAATTAGGATCAGCTTGGCCTCAAATCACCTTTTCAGGCTCAGATTCCCATTTGGTTTTAACTTTTTACATATCTTCTAACTTCTCCAATGGGAACTAGAGTTTTTCTTTGTATTTAAAAGACAGAAAATTAAAGTTAAATAAACCTTCTACATAAAAGCTTCCAAGATATATCCAAATATCAACATGTTAAGCTCAAATTACCTAATCTAATCCTGTGTCCCACTTTACCAAAATCTAGGGAACCAAAATCCGAAAGATTCTCCCTGTGGTAGTGCTCCCCTGCCTCGCCTGTTGACATGTCACTAATTTCGAAATCGCTAAGCTGGTTTTTGTGGAAACTTGATTTTCGCTGTGAACCCGCCGGCCCCCTGCTCCCCGCCCCAGGCTCCAGAGATGATTGATGTGTTTGGCATATGAAAAACCGAGCAGAGAACAAAAACCCTTCTTCGAAACATATTCTATGTCAGTTTGTGTGCCAGAGAAGAAATGTATTAATCATCCATGGCGAGTCGAGGTGATAAATTAGGTTTAAAGACGATTGGAAGATGTCTGTCGAGTAATTAGTGAGCTGAGCCGGGGTCTCTGCGGGTCTCTTCCGATCCGACCGACGATGCCTAGGAGGCAGTGGCGGCCTAACAGAGCAATAATGATGTGCATGACAGAAGAAATGCAAGAGACCGAAATTAAATATGATAAAAGACCCACACAGTCTGCTGCCATAATTAAGTATGACATGCAAAAGTATGAATTATCACTGAAATGTCAAAATGTCACAGCTGCCATCAAGCGGAGGCCCCGGGAGATGGAGATGGAGATGGCGATGGCGATGGCGACGGCTATGGCGATGGAGAATCTGGCGGAAGGCATAAATAAGAGCCGGAGAGGGGAACGAGGGGCTGACAGCGAACGCCGCGTGTGGGATTAACCGACTTGAAAATTTATGATATGAAAAATTACTTTAGCTCAACGCACTCGCACTTGCACACAAGTTGCCGGAGATGCAGGGATATACAAATACACAAAGAGAGATGTTTAATGTTTATTTTGTATTTTATTCGTCGTCTCCCATTGAGCACCGAGAAATTTGTGGCCCGAACAAATTTCCCAAAGTCTGTGTTGAAAAATTAATGTGCACAACTGTCATTGCAGTGACAGAGATGCGAAGTGAATGGGTTCATATTCGGATGCGGATGCCCTGGCCGGGATCTGGGATCTGGGCGTGAGGGTTGCTGTTGTGAAAGCTCTTGATAAATGATTTTGAAATGTGACAAAATGCTTACGAGCGGGATTAACGGAGACGAGACGAGGCGACGATGGCCCAAGGATTGTTTGCCATGGCTGCAGGAAAGAGTTATTTGCCCAGACCAGCGCGTTTGCTTTGCGCCATCGAAATCAGAGGGGATTATAGAGATTTGCTCAAATGAAGTTGTTACAACGCTGAATGCTGCCATAAGTGGAGGGAGAGGGGAGCAAGGACCACAAGAAATCAGCATCAAATAAGATTAGACTTGTTGTGCCAGAGTTTTGTACAATGCGCTTGGCTATATTATTTTACAAGAGTTTTATAAGCAGTTTAGTTAATCAGTTTTGATTGGAATACTTGGAGGCATAATACAAAATCTTTCTGTATTTTAAACTTGTTTATTAAAAGTAAAATTAGAAAATATCACATAACTAACACTTAGTTGATGGGTGATCTTCGAGCCATCCATCTTGTGGCTTTTGATGGCACCACAAACCTGAGAGTGAAATGCAAAGCAAGCGACCCCAAAGATCCCCCGCAAGATCGATCGAGGTGATCACATCGGGGCCAAGTCACCATCATCAGCACCACCACCATCAGTCAAGTGGCGCGACAGCGTCCGTGGCCGGGTCAATTCGCCGTGACAGCTCTCTTGATTTATGCGCCAGACACTTGAGTATCCCTTCAGATAGTCGTCGAATTCCCCGCCGTGGCGCACACTATTTATCATATAATTAACCGGATCGATAATGTTATTACACTGTCTATAAATCGGACACCGGCAGAGATCGGGGTGCTCCGCTGATAAATTGTTGATTGAGAATGTGTGGCAGGTGTATCGACAGGGCTCCAAGGAAGTGGCAAGTACTTGAGGAACAGTCGACAAACAAAGAGATTAATATCCTAGGGTAGCAGATCAGAGGAACAGACTTTTAATGATTGGTTTTAAATTTTTAGTTTAATATTGTATTAATTTCAGGTTAGTTCCATTTAAACAATTTTATATCTTTTCCATAATTTAATATCTTCTAGACTTAATTTCAAGATGGAAACCGAGTTACTTGACACTTCTTTCAGGCTCTTTTTGTTCCCTTTGCCATATCACTGCCTCATTATTGGGTATCTTTCAGTCGGTAATATCGTTCCCATCCTGCTTTCTTTATTTTGGGGGCGATTAAGCGAAAGCGCCACTCCCTAACCTCCCTGCACTGTCCACCTTCCGTTCCGGGCACCCCATATAAATCAATTAATTTAAACTGTCAGGCAGCTGTCAAATTGTGTTGCTACCGGGAGCGTTTTTCGTTTCGCTTTCGACTCGCTCGGCATCACTACGGTTTCGCAGGGGTCTGGCTTGTTTTGTTTCGTTTGGGCTCGGGTTCAGGTTCGGGTTCTCGAGGTGCGGGAGGAGCGAGCCGGTGGAGAGCGAGACTTTGGGTACGGCGACATGTCGAGATTTACTGAGTGATTGACGACTTCATGTGTCATTAAATACCGTTAGCAGCCGCTTGTGTATGGCTCTGGACCCAAGTTTTTATATTTTTTTGCCACGTCGCCTTGCTCGTGTTTAGTGAAAGTCGCTGCAATGCCTTGTCTCTGGCAGCGAGTGTTTACTGTGTGTGATTAGCCGCAATTAGACATCCCGCCGGGGGGGCGACAATTACGAATTAGTTAGAGGCTTGGCTTAGTTGAGATAAAAGGAAATCAACCTACGGCTGCCTTAAGCTGACTTTAAAAAATATATAACGTTATTATTATTGAATAGAGAAAATGAAAATATATTTATTTGATAAGTTTAAAATTAAATTATATCATCAAAATCTATCTTCACCATTTGAATCACCTCATGATGCGGAACAATACTCTTCAGAACTTGTAACTTCTAATTATTGAGCCCACATATCATTAGATCAGCTTAGCTGAAATCATCACAATAAGAGCGAATCAAATGCTCAATTCAGATACGTCTGCACTTATCCCTGAATAGGAGCCAGAGCAGGAGCAGGACTCCCTTTCAGCACACTCTCATCCAGCAATCCTGCAGTCCTCGACGAGCTGGCAATGTTAACTGGCACTCAACTAGCAGCTTATTAGCAAACTTTCCCATTGGATTATATAGTTGAATATTATAATAATCGAGTTAGGTCCGTGTAAGTGGGTGCTCCGTGCCCCGCGTCCCAATCCGCAGGCTTTGGCAGTCAGCTTTCATGCACAATTTCCGTTTTCATGGCTCCGGGCATGAAAATAAGCCCACAGTTTACGAGACGGCGGGCACGAGGATGGCTACAAAAAGTGGGCAACTTTTTAGAGCGACGAGGAAATACTTTGCTAAATTGCCAGGGCAGTAACAGTCCCTCCGATGGCCCCGGTGGCCTTCGTGAAGCCTGCCCGTGTGGAATGGCTACAAAAACCAATAACAGGACGTAATACACTCATGTGTGTGCGAGGGGGGGATTCCAACTTTTACAAATCGTTAGCATTTCGCACGTTTATTGAGTTGTTTTTGTATGTAAATTGGTTGCATAACTTTTGCTATGGAAAGTGTCGAGTGGCCGGAATGGCAACACAAACGCAACCTAACCCTTTTTGTGTTCCCGCACTATTCTACACTGGATTATTGTCTGTAGATTTTCAGATACCCAAACGAACATTCCCCAGGACCGGCTGAATGTCCTCGTGTGCATAAACTTTGATTCCACTTTGAGTGTGCCAGCGCATTCTAAACACGTTTAAACGTTTTATCAGGGTCTGTCTGTTGGAGTATACCCTTTACTAACTATTAATAGTTCTTATAAATATTACAATTCCTTATAGAGTTGATGCTTTGGAATTGCCAAGAAAATAATAGAACTTCAGACGATTTTTGCAATGCCTTGCCAGCTTCTGAGTAAAATAATAATACTCTGCAAAAACATAGATTAGTTCCGATTTATCAAGGAGAACATACATAGATTTATGACGTATAACATATATTAAAATTAAATTTATTAAATCAAAACACTACCAATATATTTACAGTCGCCAGTTACTATCCAAAGAATAAACCTTAACAAGTCCTTTTGATATCACAAGCTAAAAACACTCCAACTTCTTTATTTAATTAATTTCCTAATTTTCTCAAGTCAATATACCCAATTTCATTCCAGACCACTGAGCATGCAAAGTTTAAGCTATTTGCGTATCTCGAAAGCGGAAGCTTTTCCTGGCTGAAAGATGAAGCTGGGCGGGGTGGCTTTGTCTGTGGTCGGCGGGTTGGTTTGATTCTGTTCGGTTTGGTCTGGTCTGGTGGTGCATATTTGTCGTTTGCGGTTTTTAGCTGCAAATATTATAGCAAATTGAACTGTAAATAGTTTTTATTGCCCTTTAGCGGCATAGCAGGAGTCGAATTGAGTCGAGAATATGCCGGGACGAAGTCAAGGCATAACTCTGCTTTTGTTTCTCAACTATGTCTGCAGAAATGCCAGCTTATGGAGAGAGGTCTCTGAAATGAAGTCGTTGAAATGCACAGAGATTAACTCAAGGAATGTCTGTTCCAATGGACCCAATAAGTGACCTTGCAAATATGGGAAATATTTCAGAAAGGTTTTGATTAGATCTTTCTTTAGTTTATTAGCAGTATAAGATTAATAAGGATAGGATGGGATAATACGTATTGAGTCAGACCCAATATTGGGGTACTTCTTTATACATTTAATTTTAAAATCCTTTCACAAATACAAATGTCAGCAATAACAGCTAAGTCGAAATGTCAAGAATAAAGATACCATTCTGTATACCAAATTCTTTTTAAAAAATATTATAACCCAATTCCCAAATATATTTGTCATTCATATGCCCGTTCCTCAGCGTTAGTTTTTCTCAAAAAAAATACACAAAAATATATGTTTTTTGTAACAAATCACCGCCATTGTTTCAATTATGGAAATTAGGCAGCGTGAATTCACTTAAGTCGGGGCACACCCCACCGCCGAATAGCCACCTTTGACACTGGCCAAAAGTATCAAACAACAACTGACGACGACGCCCCTCATCGGATGATTAATGGTTGGCAAATTAATATGAAATTCCGCAGCCCGACTCTAGAGCCCCAGCGTCGTCATCCTCGCGGAACACGAAACTAATAATTTGTGTGCCGTAATTTGCATAGATATATCATTATTATTATATTTCTTTCCTTTATTTCGAACACGCCTCGCATTTTCATCAATCAATCGGCGTGGCGGCGTGCAGGACAGGCGGAGGGGAAATGACATGACATGAAAAATATGGTTGCCAGTCGATGGAAAAATTATAATTTATAAAAATTTTAAGAGCACTGCAACGTGCGCCACACGCCATCAATCAAAAAATCTCGGTGGACATTGCAGACGGACGGAGGGCGGACAGACGGACGTCTGTCTGTCTTGGATCCGAGAATACGTCAGAGTCTTCGGCATCCATTATTGCCATTTTACTATGGGCCAAATATTAAATGTTTTTGGGAAGAAATAAAAGGTTTCATATCGTTTTTTCTAAAGGGTAAAAAGAATACAATTTCCAAATATTTTAATATGATGAATAAATCTATTAAATGATTTTTTATATTACTATTTTGGTCTTTTCATTAACCATATTCTTAAAAAAAAAAAGAAAAATAAATAGACCATCTTAATTATGAATTTATTTCTTCAAAAATTTGGCTTACTGGAATTTTGCCATCTAAACTTTGGTATTCCTGTCCTAAAATTATAAATGATTCGAATTATGGAGCCGACAATGAGATGAAGACCATGACTAGGCTGCATCGACTTCTGACGGCGATGGTGTTCGCCACGCCATATTGGGCCATTGTCGGCCTGTCGAAACGGATGTTGAAAAATGTGAAAATTGTGAAAAATACTCTAACAATTCAGAATAACGAATGGCCCAGACGGAAATGAGGGGAATAAAGTGTATTAGATTTGTTCCAGTCTTAGACGGTCAGACTCCCAGCGGCATCAATTTGTTCGCTTTGAAGCGAGATTAATGATGTTGTCCTAGCCGAGATGGCTCGCATTAAATGCCACCTAATTAATGATCAAACTGTTGCCAGATATGACACGCCCCCAGCAGCAGTTGTGTGTGTGTGTGTGCCCACATTTCGCACGACTTGAGCACGGACTGAGTGACACAGTCACTCCATTCGAATCATGATTGCTCCGCTCGGTCCCACTTTCCTTCCGGACTCTGGGTTATGTATGTGTGTGTCCCATGATTAATGAGCTTATTATGTACTTTGCCACTGGCCCAATCTCTCTGGCTGACTCTCTGCTCAGTTCTCAGGTCTCGGTTACTGCGTCAAGTCAGAATTTCTTTTCTTCTTGGCACAGGCCTCATTATTCTTCATTGTTCATTTGCTGTAGTGTGCCAGCAAGATTTATTGCAATCCCCCTTGGCAGGGGGTGAAGCTCTCAGATTCAGTTTTGGAGAAATGCTGGGAAATGTCCCTTGAACTCTTGTCTAAGAATGTAAATTTTAATATTTTTTATGGATGGTTTTCCATATTCTAACAATACTTAAGAATTGTTTGGGTCAAGTACACAAACTTAGACTTCTGCATAATTGAAATGTTTAATTTAATCTTTAATCAATACCAGAACTCATTTATTCGATCTCTTGGGAAGTTGATTAAGGCGTTTATCTGCCACATTTTGCAATGCCCCAGCTAAGGCAGCAGCAGCATCTACAGCTACATCTACATCTACATCTACGGCTACAGTAACAGCAGCATCAGCGAGTGCCGCGTTGACAGCTGTCAACGTGTCGTATGATTAATGCTGGCCAAATGCGGCTGCATTTTTGTGCGATTCGCGCTGCGAAATGAAATGATAAATTGGGTGTGTAAAAATTGTACTCTGCTCGTTACCCAGCAGCTGAAACGATTTTCAACTTAATAACGAAATGAAAACAGACCGGGCCAGAAGTGCCGCAATTAAATTGCCTTTCACCGGCAGAATGCCATTCAGGAAACTTTGCCACATATCCGTTGCTTCACTCCGCACTTGGAGTTGCACAAAAGGCAGGCACTCGCAGTCGCAGTTGTGGCAGTGGCAGTGGCGCGCCTTTGTTGACACCTTTTGCCAACACAACCTCCGGCGCTGTCGTGGCGTGTGTGAAGTGGCATGTCCACATCCGTTTCACCTCGCGTTTGATTGATTGAAACTGCAGTTGCAAGGTGCTGGCACCAAAGGCGTCGACAGCCCGCCTCTGGCACTAAGGGGGGTGGTGGTGGTGCAGGTGGAGCTGCCATGGGGGAGAGAGGGTCGAGCACTGTGCAAAGTGCTCAAATCAACGCTAATAAGGGGTGACCTTTAACCTCCCGTCAGTCCAAGCGCAACTTGATGGAATTCGCGGGAATTCGAAACAAAGAAAAGTGGCTAAAAGGAAAATTGCGTTGTAATTGATTTTATTATTCATTGCCAACTAGGAATATACAGAATCGTTGACGTTCTGAAGAAGGAATACCGTTGATGTCAAAAAGTATGCTTCAATATTATAGGACATAAGAAATACAAACTTGTTGTATGATTTTATATTATTTAAGTCCATTTTAAGTTTGCCTGTTCCCTGTTATTGACATAATTTTAGCTTAAAAGCTTTATCTTGCAGAGAAACCAATATCAGAGTAATAATTAAGATGAGGACTACTTCCAATCTGGTAATCAAACATTGTTGCATTGCCACTTGCATGCCACGTCCCTTCTGCCTGATTGCGCACAAATTTGGCGCTTTGAGGCCTGCATTGCTAATGCTTACAAATTGCCCATTTACATCTTGGTTTCTATGCAAAATTCACCCCATCTTAGTTCCGTTTGTTGCCCTGCCACGGTTGGAGTCAATTTCCTGCTGCGACTTGAAATGCCCAACTAATAACATGTCGAGCCGGGGCTTGACTTTCCGAGCAAACATTATAAATGCAGCCATAAATGCGTCAGAAGGCCCGGAATCGGATTGGAGAAGGGATTGCCAGCACAGCGTCGCGAAATATGGCCAAAGGCTGCTAGCGGCAACAACATAATAAATTAATTATATGCAACATCAGCAACAGTGCCTACCCGTTTCCTTGACTGATGTGTGGCATAAAGTCGTGAGCGTGAGCGTCTATTAGCAGTCAACGTTGACGACGTACAACAGAACCGGCAACGATCCCTGATTCTGCCCCCCCACTTACTCCTCAGCCACTTGACAAGGCGCACACGAGCGCGAACAAACAAGGGGCGTGGCACGTTGAGGGGGCAATGGCAGTGCAGATAGTTTAGCATGTGTGGCATCGCGGAAAGGCGAGCCACGTCAAGTCAAGTTGAGAGTAGAGTCGAGTCGAGTTGAGTTGAGTTGGCTCTGGGGGCCAGGGGCCAACTGCCGGGGGGTGCTCGGCAGATAGGGACCGGAGCCAGTCAAACGGGCAACAATCCATCCATCAGCCGCTGGCAGACAGCAATTGCAAGCTGCAAGTTGTGCGGCTATGAGGCACGTTTGATGTTGCTACACTAACCACAGCTGGCGAGTTATTGGGTTGGGAGGTTACTTCAATTTTAAGGAGAAAAGGATTCCACAGGGACATGTGATCGAAACAGGATGAATATATTTAGAGGAGTAATATTAGATTAAATATTATTAAACTATTAAAAAAAATATTGTCTCTTGTTATTTACAAATATTTTATAAAGGTCTAGGAGTTTCAAGTTGACTTTATTTCCATCAAAGTATTTTTTCATTATTTACTAAATTTTAGAATTCTCTGTAAAGTCTATGGCCTTCATTATTCCTTAGTTCTACCTTAATTACTTTAAGTTTCTACTTGTAGAGTATTCTGCGGTCGACTTTCTCGCACCTAGCCCACCATAATAATTCCCGCATTGTTGCTGCAAAGACGTTGCCACAAATGTTGCTGACGTTGCTGACTGGCCAAGTTGAGAAGGCGCTCGCCGTAGATTGCGCCGGGGCTCGGGGTGATCGGCGGAGGAGAGTTCTGATTGGAAAATCAAGTGTGTGCATCGCTGGCCGGGCATGTTTGCCTGCTTTTAATGGCCCCCACTGACAGGGACGGCAGCTCCGCTAATTGCGAATGCTTGACGCATGTTGCAGCCACTCGTGGCCAGACATGGGCGGCGGCGGCGGCAGCAGGAGTCAGGCCCTGGCTTGGACAGCTCCACTTTGCTGCGCTCCTCACGCTGTCCGCCACTCGACTCGTCCCGAGTCCTCCCCGGCTGGCAGTGCTGTGTGATTTTTAATTAGTTTTCTTAGAAATTAAATTGTTAATTTGATCGACGCACTTTCTGCACCCCTCCACCCTCGACCCCCGCGGGCGAGTATCTCCTTCGCTGAGCTGCTAAGTGGCCTGTTGCTTTGACTTCATTATGGTTTGCTGTGTTGCTCCTCGTGTGCTTGGCCCAGCTCTTTGTCTGCTCATTAATGCCAATTCTGGCGCGCCGAAGTTGACGCCTGCCAGTGGATACTGCTTGCCCTGGGTGGAGGCATCGAGGGTATTCCCCGCCGCTCAGTTCAGGACGGTCCATCTCCCGCGTTTGGTCACGGCCATCAGCCAAGACAAGTTGCACTCGTGACTGAGTGCGCGAGTGTCGGTTGTTTATGGGTCTTTGCCGGGAATGAGCTGTCCGGCATTTGGCAGGCGAACATACTCTGCAGTTGCGGGAATTCTGGCAGGAACGTAAGAAATTGCCCGTTGACATGCAACTAGTAAGAAATAAGCCAAGAGCGTATTGATGGATGAATCATTAAGTTACATCAGCATGATGGATGCCCAGCTGCACGGAATAAAAACCTAATGTGCAGCGAGATTGAAAGAGCTTCTTGAAAAATTGATGCCTTATGGGTTGGATTTAACAAACTAAATCTAAATATTGATAAACTCTTGCCTGAAGAACTAAATAACTACTTCTATGCATACAAATACAGCTTAATAAATTAGACTTTTCTTTTAAAACCACACACAAATTTGTATACATTCATTTTCTGGAAAGTGTTAGCCCACAAACTCTTATCTAAATTAATTAAGTATAAATTATCCCAAATGTTTACAATAATTTCGTCCTTTAATACTTCTAAAACGATCTTTAAATGATTTTTGAAATATATTTTGTGGAACAATTATCGAGTCATACTAGAAGCCTTTTTCTCCGGACGTAGCTTTAAAGAGACCTAAAATCTTACTAATACTGGAGTAAAAGTATTTAAATATATATTTTATTCTAATTTCGAATTTTAGGTATTCAAGTTTACACGATTTCCTCCACATAAACCTAGTTTCCCCATCTAGACTAGTTTTCTCGTAACCTTTCTGTAAACCGCTCGCAATCAACCCTTTCACCCTGAAGCCTGCCAACTGAGTGTTGCCCACAACCACACAACTTTCGCCTGCAATCAGTCAATCAATCAATCAATCAGCTCTCAACTGACAATTGCGCGCTCTCCTGCCGCCCGTCGTCGTCGTCGTGTCCCGCCCTTTCAGTGGTGCAACGCGGTTGCATGTGCATGTGCCTGCGCCACTCAGTGGCAATTAAGGCCGAAATAAAATAATACACCGAAAATGCCAATTAACCTTTGAATGCCATGCATGACCACGTAGCCTGTGCCCGTCAGCAAGGAGCGAGGAGTCCCTGGGCCGAGGGCTCTCAAGGGGGCGGTTGCACTGCACTCTGTGTGTGTCCGGGGGTTCCGAGGGGGGCCGAAAAGATAAAATAATTACCCAGACGCATAACTCGAAAGTAAAATATAAATTTAATTTATGCATGCACACAGCGGCGAAGTAAAAGGAGCGAGCACCCGGCCCCAGAGCCAGAGCCAGTGCTGTTTATCTCACGCGGATCGCAGTTTGCAGATACATCCATCTCCCCCAGTCCCCCGCTGCACTTCGATGGCGGAGCCCTAAATATGAAATAATTTATGATGCGACATTTTCATCAGCAATTCGTTAAAATTCATGCATGCATGCATTTTTTAGCAGCTCACCCCTTTCGGTGCCGTATTTATAAATTTATTAAGCCGCCCATTGCACTCGCTCCACTCCGCTCCGCTCCTTGGCCCCGAGTTCGGTCCGCAGACAAAGCCGGGCGACGACAACACGAATCGCATGTAAAATTCTTATTTTAATCGATGCAAATATGCAACGGATGGCGATGGTGGTGCATGCTACATGGCAGGACCGCTGCTGGGGGGTGGCATGTGTGTCGTTGGGAGCTGGCACCGAAGGGAGAAGAAACGCGGCCATCGCGATAATAAATCAATTTTCACAATAAACAGTTGTGTGCCCTGGCGGCAGACGTCGACGATGGGACGGCTGTTGGTACAGTGGAACCGAAAAGGAATCATACTTTAGATATAATAATATTTGCAATAATAACAAAAGAGTTACAAATTCAAAACACCAATAAAAAGCACTAAGAAACCTTGCAATTAAATATTAAAAAATGTACACGACTTGCTATAAATATTCACAACTATGAAAACATTTTTTTCAGTTCTCTAAAAATGTCTAAAATCAAAAATTATAAACTAAGCAGCTTGACTTAAATATTGAAAACTAATAAGACTT
>JAEIIJ010008798.1:0-12465 GCA_018904815.1 Drosophila ogumai | reverse complement strand
AGCCAAAAATGCACTAAATTCAATTCGGA
The DNA here is from genome assembly GCA_018904815.1 of Drosophila ogumai. Lineage (NCBI taxonomy): Eukaryota > Metazoa > Arthropoda > Insecta > Diptera > Drosophilidae > Drosophila > Drosophila ogumai. The sequence goes on along the minus strand of JAEIIJ010008798.1, from coordinate 12,436 downwards.
AAACGTTGTTTTGTTTGTTTTTCTGCGGTTAGGTTAGGTAAACAGAAGTATTATTATGTTATACATATAGTAATTATTTATTTATAATTTTTGCAAAAGGTAACACTGTTCAAGTGAAACCCTCTATCTAAAGCAATCATCGATCGGCGGAAGGTTTCCACTGCAGAAGTGCCACACGGACCAGGCCGTCCATCCCTGCTCTCCCTGCACCTTCTGGGCGCATCGCACCGACCGGGTGATGTCGTCCGAGAGCAGGTCGTTGCAACTCACGCCGCAGCCGTTGTGCGAAAAGTGTCCATTAGAGGGCTGACACCAGTAGCGGTCGTTTATTTGGAAGATTCCATAGTCGTTGGACCCATCAGAGTTAGGGGGACCCACCACTTCAGTGCGGAAGGAGCTCTCGTGCTGGGCAATGCAGGTCCACTTGTTGAGCTGATCGCGAGGAACGCCCAGGTTTGACATCTCCCGAGCCAGGGAGCAACGGTCCATGGTGCGGGCCAGCACAGAGGACGTGGCCAAGGCCAGGACGCAGAAAACTAAGAGAGCTCTCATATTGATGGGTGACAGAATACAATTATGATGTAGAACCCTCTGTCTCTGGGTATTTATACCCCTTGTAGATCACAAACAAAGGAAAATATTAGTAATGGGCTTTACCAGTGATAAGACATATTTCATTGAGTGATTAAGAAATATTCATGCGGTAAGAAATATATAATATATTTCCGTTTAAAAGCTGGACAACTTATCTTATACAAATAAAACCTTGCTTATTTCTCAGATATTTTATTAACCTTTCTGGGAAATTACCTATCGGTCTATGATCTCTGGTATCTATAGGAAGGTGAATGCATTTGTTGGCCCATTCGGGTGAGCCATACTAGTACTTTTAGTAAGCAATGTCCACGTGGTTGTAAGTAATGATACTCCTCCCCTTACGTAATAAATATTTTATACAATTTGCATTTTTTTCTATCTCTATTTAAGTCATATAGTAACTCGAAGCACATAATTTATAAATATAATAAATAATTAAGAATAAGGTAATAAAAAGGTCATACCCATCCCTGATTGTTCTTTTCTTTAAAACCCCTTTGGAAGCCTCAACCGCTCCTGGCAGCTCGTGACCCAAGCGCAACAGCATTGCAATTCGCAAAACCCACCCCCAAATATTGGACACGCAGAGCGGATGTGACGCACTGCGTCGGCGCGCTACATGTCAACCCCCCAGAGAATGACTTGAACTTAAAATTTTTAAATGCCGCTGCTCCTCACCCTGTGTCCTGCCAGCAGTAAACAAAAACAAGTTGGAGAGCCAAAGAGAGAGCTTACGGCTGACAGCTGAAAATCACAAAATTTCCCTGGCTCGGGAGCACGGAGCACGGAGCCCACCACTCACAACTGGACGTCGAACGGGGGCTCAAGTGCGCCAGCTAGCGACGTCAAGGAAATTATCGATTTTCGCATGTGAAGTGAAAAATTTGACTCGACTCTCGACAGTGACCGAAATCGCAAAAGTTAACCAGCCTGGGTTAAAGGTCTTCCAACATATAAAACCCCATCGAATCGGACTCCTTAGAAGCTCCCAGCTAGCCCGTAGTTGTGGGCGTGGCAGCTGGTCGAAGCCAGGTCCCAAGACGACATGGCGGACAGCGAGTTCGAGGAGTTCCACAGGCCCATATTTGAGCCCCACACGATTCCCACATTCGGAGCTGCAGCTGGCAACAAGAAGAATAATCCCCATGCATTTTACTCGTAAGTAAAAAAAGGTTAAAGGTTACATTATAACTTGATGTTCCAAGTGAAGTGATGCGGAGCTAAGAAGCTGCACGTGTCCCCGGGAGCACCCCCTTTGAAATTAGTCGGTATCCTTGAGGGTAATGGACATGCATTTGCTGTTCTTTTGAAACTTTTTGAATGCCATTTTCCTGCTGACTGACTCATCAATGTGCATTCACAGTCTAATTCCCAACGATGACCTGGAGGACTCGCACTCCTCGAAGAGCGAAGGCGATGGCTCCGATCAGGAGGATGGCATCGGGCAGGTGGACCGTGAGCCCAAGATGCGTCAAGTGGAAGACGACGAGCTGGGCGATGGCCTTAAGGTCACTCTGTCTTCGGATGGATCCCTGGACACCAACGACTCCTTCAACTCACATTGTCATCACCCCTTGAATCATCAGGATGCAATTGGTGGTTTCCTGGGCATGGACAATAGTGGATTGGGCGGCAACAGTGCTCCGGTGACCATTGGAGCTAGCACAGATCTATTGGCCCCGAATTCAGCAGCCACTCGACGACGGCGCAAGCTCCCTGAAATTCCCAAGAACAAGAAATGTGAGTTTGATAAAGGGGAAAGTGTGTAGTTTCCTTTTAGAGTGTCCTGCATGCAAGTAGTTCTAAGGGTCCTAACTGGTTTTCACTTCTAGATAATGGATTTTAAACCCTTTAGATATCAAGTTTTATTTAATCTTTGAAAACCGGTTGCTCCCCTTTTGATATCCCTTCGTAGTTACGGGCTAACCCACTCATGGCCTCGTTGCAGCTTCCATTCTGCATCTTCTAGGTGGCTCCAACTTTGGCTCTCTGGCGGATGAGTTCCGCCACAATGGGGGACCTCCTCCGCCGGCAGCTCGTGGCGGCAATGGTCAGCAGCGCTCATTTCTGTCCCTCAAGTGCGGTTACTTGATGGACGAGGACTCTAGCCCGGACTCGGAGCGGCTGCAGAGCCTGGGCGATGTGGACAGCGGTCACAGCACAGCACATTCGCCGAACGACTTTAAGAGCATGTCGCCACAGATCACGTCGCCCGTGTCCCAATCTCCCTTTCCGCCTCCCTTTGGGGGTGTGCCCTTTGGCCAGCTGGAGATGCTGGAGGCCACCCATCGCGGCTTGCACAAGTTTGTGCCGCGGCACCATGACGAGATCGAGCTGGAGATCGGCGACGCCATCTATGTGCAAAAGGAGGCCGAGGACCTATGGTGCGAGGGTGTCAATCTGCGCACCGGACGCCAGGGCATCTTCCCCTCGGCCTATGCCGTCGACCTGGACTACAACGAGTTCGATCCGACGGTGCAGCTGGTGAAGAAGGAGCGCTACCTGTTGGGCTACCTCGGTTCCGTGGAGACGCTGGCGCACAAAGGCACGGGCGTGGTCTGCCAGGCGGTGCGTAAGATCGTCGGCGAGTACGGAAGCTCCCCCACCGGACAGACCTGCATTTTGGAGGTGTCCGACCAGGGACTGCGCATGGTGGATCGATCGGGACCGAATGTAAGTAGGACCTGATATTAGGAAATTATTTTCTTGGTTACGTTTTACGAGGAATAACTACCTTAACTTCTTAACAACCCCTGACCGGAACTACTCTATCCCTTCCCTTTCAACAGCAAAACAAAAAGGACAAGAAGCCTTGCATCGACTACTTCTACTCGCTGAAGAATGTCTCCTTCTGCGCCTTTCACCCTCGCGATCACCGCTTCATTGGCTTCATCACCAAGCACCCGACGGTTCAGCGGTTTGCGTGTCACGTCTTCAAGGGATCGGAGTCCACCAGACCCGTGGCCGAGGCAGTGGGGTAAGTCCTGCAGTGGTTACCTAAGATACCAATCTAATAAACCCCTTCCTCTCCGGCAGCCGTGCTTTCCAGCGATTCTATCAGAAATTCATTGAGACCGCCTATCCCATCGAGGACATCTACATTGAGTAGGGTAACGGCAGGCAGGGTGGTTTGTGCTTCATTAACCAATATGATATATTTTTTGTGCGGTTATTACGAATAAAAACTAAAATCTCAAGAAATATTTGCTCTTCTTCAAAGAGATTCTTACAACAAATTCAATAAGCTCGCAATAGAAACCCTAGCGATAAAAGAAACCAAACAGTACTTTTAGATTATTCTAATTTTTCCGTTCCTACAAATTGTGCAAGATCTTAGACATGTAAATAGTTACCTTTGGTTCCAAACTCCCCACTTGACACTCGCTTCAAGCAATCAGCAATAGCAATAGTTGCCCTTTATAGGAACACACACCTTATACACACACACCTAGCCTAGGTAAATGCACAACCAAGAAACCACACGATGATAAGTTGAACTCCTGTTGATGGCCCAAAATTTTGTATCGAAAGATAATGGCTCAGTTGGGTCTTTTGTAAAAGGCAGATAAATCTGTTGGACTTATTTAAAATAATTCGAAACCCTCTCGATCCATGGCACAGCACAAATACAGTGAGGCCAAAGTAATTTAGATGTATATCCGGAGTTTAGTCTTAGTTTCGTCTATCTTTCAGTAACGAGACTCAACAATATCGAACACCACAGCTGCTACATTTTCAAGTATTCTCAATAAAAGCCCAGTTCTAAGACGTGTAAACCTATAAAGTTGTATACAAAAAGACGAATATATATACTGTATATGTATACAAAGAAATATATAATGCAATTCATGCGAAACAAAACGGAATACAGGTGGTTTTATTTTATATTTAGCGTTTTTATTTATTTTTACAAGTATTTATTGTTGTAATTTTCTACATATTTTGCTCAAAAGTATACAGCAATATTTTTCACTATGAAGAGTTCTTTGGGTATAAAGGCCTCGCAAAATGTTGCTTTAATAAGCAAAGTTAAATGAAAACTGCCAAAAAGTAGGCAATAAAGCTAACTTTTTCCATTAAAAGGTAATGAATCATACTGATCTATATCTTAACAGCAATTAAATTATCATTTATTTATATTTAATTAAACGGGGTGAGATAATACTGACTATGACAGCTTAAACTCTTACAATTTTCTGAAATTAAATAGAGTAAAGATTTGGTTACCAAATTATAAATTACATTGCAAAAATGTTTCTATTAAACATAAGTATACTTAGAAGACAGTTTTAAAGTATTTTAACATTGATTTTATGTAATCAACTTTATTTCCAGTGCATCCTTTCCGGTTACTCTTCCGAGTTTCCTTTGTGGGCATTGCAGTGAAATTACAACTCCAAGATTTCATGTTTAATGTCGCCATCAATTTTTATGTTTCACCCAGGGAATTTCGTATGTTTGCCACATATATTGCAGATCGATCTATAACAATCACACATTAAGAGTAACGCCCAAGGCTTTAAGATTCAAATATTGCTGAGCCATTACAAAGGCGATACATCAACTAGCCTTGGGCCAGCAATTATTATGCAATTTATACGAAGCCGACTTTCTTTGGAGGCGGTTCATTGAACGGGTGGGCCGTGTCCAGGTCCAGGAGCAGGTCCGAGCTGCCTTTGGGCAGCGTACTCTAACAGGAGCACTAACTAAATTCGTGTCGCTGGTAATGGAAATGGAGACCAGATGCCAGCCACTACTACCAGCTACTAACATCAGCCTTGGCAGCGACTTTGCGGCTGGCTGAGAGTGTGGGAACTGGTTTCGGAGGTTGGGAAAATCGGCACGGCATTCGCCTTATGCACTTGTCAGCCGGCCCGGCCTCTTTACGCTATCAATTAGAGATTAAACGACAATTTCAATTTAAAAAACGCTTGTAAAGCAGAGCAGCCGAAAAGCCAACCTGATTCGCCACACCAGAGGTGCAGCAAGGTGGGGGCAATAGACTCGTCAAACAATTTCAGACTCAAGGAGGAGTCTGAGCAGGGGCGATAAGCATACTTTGCTCTATGAATGGTTAGAACTTACACTGGGAGAATAGTATGACAAGTCTGTTACGTATTTAGAATTTAAAAATAACTAAGCGGGAACTAGTTTTTTTTAAAGATGTGTTCTTTTTTCAGCAAAGGGGTTTCTTTTTGAACAAGAGAAAAAATACATTTTTTTGAGACTACATTTAGCACATTTCCAAAAACAATTTAGGAAAAAATAAAATGCATTTCAAAGAACCAGTTTTAAGCTTGTTAAATTTCACTAGAAAATATATTAAAATCAACTTACTATTAAATACCAATTTACTCTTTTACAAAAAATGTGAAGACAGACATCTTCAAATGAGATAAACAATTTCTTTTCATGGCTTATAAGAATATTTATATTTAAAGTGTGTGTTTATCAATAAACTTAAGCCAAGAGTGTTCCCCCCCGAAACAAGTTGCTTGGCTACGCGCCTGGTAGCCCATGTGAAAAGCTACTCGAAGCCATAGACGGCAGCCGAGCCATCTCATCGCCGACTTCATTCAGTCTGCAACTCGCGTTTCAGCCGAGCAGACGCGCTCGAAACCAGGTCTCAGTCCTCAGTTCCAGTCAAGTGCAAGACCAAGTCCACGAAGAAGCCAAAGTCGTAGTCGCAGTCGCAGTCGCAGTTAGAGCAAGTGGAGCCCGGGTGGAAGTGGAGTCAATCAAACCGAGAGGCAGCTAATAAAAAGTGCTAATGGTGTGTTTAAAATATGAATAAACCGACGGTGCTGAGCCACAAAAAAAAATTATAAAAAGCTGTTACAACAACCAAGGCTGAAACCACAACGGTAACAATAACAAAAAAGAGATTTTCTTTTTCGTGGGACGAAGAAATCGCATTTGCATTTCACCACTGAGCTGGGCTCGAAGATTAAATTGGATCAATCGATGTTTGTGCGCGAGTTCGGGTCTCGAGTCTCGGTCGCTGCCAGTGCCACTTTCATAAAAAGGTTGCCAGAACCCGGCCGAATAATAAATTCAAATCTAAATGCAAATATTGGGAACCCGTTAAGAGGTGCCGCAGACGCCGCAGAACAATAGCAGAAGCCGCATCTTGGGAGAGTCTCTCCAGTCTCTAGGCCCCGAGTGGGTAAGTAAGACTTCTTCTCCCCAGCCAGCATGATCGATGCGGCTGTATCCACTGCGATTTGTAACTGTCACAACAAATAGGCGGGGGATTCCACATCCACACTTTGTTTCTATTCAGAAAATAAATCTTCGTAAAGTCGATGGATTGCTTTAATGATGGAGCTGAGCTCCCATGGACCCGAATTCGCCACTGCACTCGCAGCGGCGCTCTGCATGAATCAAAGTTATTAAATAATTAATGGCCAGCGGTGCAAAAAAAAAAATAATAAGAAGCAAAGAAGTGAAAAGCTGGATTGCTGCATGTTCGGGCATTATTTACGGCCTGCTTAGCTAGGCCTCCGTATCGTGTCTCTCATTAGGCCGAGCGTGGAGCCACCGCAGCTAGAATAATACTCCAACTGGCCACCAGGTCTGGTAACCAGATCATTTGGCCATCGATTTGCATCGCGAAGAAAGCTGCGGCTCCAATTTTTGGCAATTACGTAAAGCCCAAATGATGTGATGCCATTTTAATGAGCCCCACAGTTAATCGTCTCAGACAGAAGAAACCGAAACCATTTTCTTAGAAGGCATTTATTTTGGTCTCGGGCCATTAGTCTCTTCCCAAGTGATCCGTTACCACGGGCCTGTCCACGCGGACCACACGTTCCGCCACATTTAGGTATGCCTCGTACTCCACGGTCTCCGGCGTGGTGTCGTAGTGGTAATGACCACCCCAGTTGCTGGCGGAGAAGGAGTGAAAGTGCTGCAGGCGTAGATCGAGGCCCATGTCCTTGGTCACCAGAGTGCCCACGGCATTCAGCTGTGCGGGCATCTCGTAGAACTTGAGCCACTGCTGGATCTGCTCGTGGGTGTGGATCGGTATCTTGCTGAAGTCCCGCATTACATGCTGGTGGACACATCCCTGTTTGACCAAAAAGATGCCGCCCAGACCCACCACCTGGTCGCCGTAGTGCTGCTCCAAAGCCTTGCGTATGCACTCGACAAAGTTCTCTTGGCCTGTGCGGTGTTGGGCGCGGATTCGTAGAACCTCTCCTGGTTTACCTTCGCTCAGGAAGAGATTGAGGATGAGGGCGCAGCGTGGCTCTGTGTCGGGTATTCTTTCCAGGACACACTCCTCCTGCTCTCCCCTAACAGTGGCCGTGTAGCTGCCATTGGTCAGCTCATCCTTCTCGCTCACCAAAAAGTTAAAGATGCCCTCACAGTTGGAATTGCGAACGGGCCAGGGTCCTGCTCCAGGTCCTACAGCGAAGATCTTGCCAGGACCTTGGCTTCTCCGTGTGATCTCCTTCAGGTTGTAGAGCTTGTCGCGCTGGACAAGGGGTCGCAAGTAGGGCGGTCCGCCTGCCTCTAGGAGAGTGGGTTTCCCACCCAGTCCACTCTCCACAAGACCAAACTGGGATCCCTTGAGGTCTGGACAGGGACCGACACTCACCTCGGCAATGGCAAAGTTGGCACACAGAGCCCCCTGTATGACTGGGAAATCAAGAGAAAAGCTTTATCTGTCACAATCAGAGGAAGCATTAAATTATCAAAAATTTCGGTGGCATTCCATTCACCTTTTTGAAGCTCGGAGAGCGGCGGCACATGAAGTGGCTTCTCCTCGAAGAGCAGACCCTCCGTTTGAAGGTGACTCCCACTCATGTTATCTCTGCAAATGCCACGATATGGACTCAGGAACTTGCCTTGCTGGAGGCACACTGCCGACTGACCAGCAGACCATCGCCTGGCCAGAATTTCAACTATTTGAGTGGCCGTCATTCCGGGTGACGGGTGATAGTGCTGCGGTCACAGACAGGGCGTCCTCCTCAACTGATATAGAATTTTGAGGCTTTTTGGTTTATTTTTAGTTTTTATTTTTATTATTATTCACTATTATTTAGGGGGGGTTAAGGCAATGGAAAACTAGATACGAATGGGGATGCGGAGATAAGATCTAGTCGCGGCCCACCTTGTGCGTGGCCACGGGCTTGTCCACACGCACCACCCGCTCGGCCACATTCAGGTACGCCTCGTACTCCACGATCTCCGGCGTGGTGTCGTAGTGGTAGTGGCCGCCCCAGTTGCTGAAGGAGAAGGAGTGGAAGTGCTGCAGGCGGAGGTCCAGGTCGTGCTCCTTAGTCACCAGCGTGCCCACGGCATTCAGCTGGGCGGGCATCTCGTAGAACTTGAGCCACTCGTTCACCTCGTCGTCCGTGTTGATTGGCGTCTTGCTAAAGTCCCGCATCACGTGCTGGTGGGCAGCGCCCTTCTTGATCACAAAGATACCGCCCAGACCCACCACCTTGTCGCCGTAGTGCTCCTCCAGCCCCTTGCGGATGCACTCGATGAAGTTCTGCTCGCCGGTGCGCTGCTTGGCACTGATTTTGAGCACCTCTCCGGGTTTGCCCTGGCTGAGGAAGAGGTTCAGCAGCAGAGCGCAGCGAGGCTCGGTGTGGGGAATCTTCTCCAGCACGCACTCCTCGTGGGCTCCGCGCACGGTGGCTGTGTAGCTGCCGTTGTTCAGCTCATCCTTCTCGCTCACCGACAGATTAAAGATGCCCTCGCAGTTGGAGCGGCGAATGGGCCAGGGACCCGCACCGGCACCGACGGCGAAGATCTTGCCGGGACCCTGGATCTTGCGCGTGATCTCCTTGATGTTATACAGCTTGTCGCGCTGGACGAGGGGCAGCAAGAAGGGTGGTCCGCCAGCCTCCAGCAGAGTGGGTTTGCCGCCCAGTCCGCTCTCCACGAGACCGAAGCGGGGAGCCTTCAGATCCGGACAAGGACCCACGCTGACCTCCACCTGGGCGAAGTTGCCATTCAGGGCACCCTGTATCACTGCGGGAGAGAAGAGCAAACTGTTAGTGAAGCTTTATCTCGACCTCCATCTGGACAGTGAAACATATAGGCGTCAGAGTGCCAAAAGCTGCCCCAAAAGCTCTCGGCCAAAATCATATGTTTGTGTTTAGTCCGCGCAATGAAAACAGAAATCAGAAAACACAAATCAACAGAACTGAGCGAAAACCGGCTATGGAAAGTTTGGCTATGGCACGGTTCTGAAGGTCATTCGGCTCCCAGAACACAGAGCACAGAGCACAGAACAGAGCACACAGCAAACAGCACAGAGCACTCAATACGGCACGTATTGTTATCTGGCGGATCTGGGAAATCGGCTTAACGCCGCTCACCGTTCTGCAGCTCCGGCAATGAGGGCACATGCAGGGGCTTCTCCTCGAAGAGCAGTTGCTCGGTGTCTAGCTGCTTCTGGCTCATGTTGTGCTGGTGGTGGGCTTGTGTCCTAGTTTCTGCTCCTTCTACTCCAAATCAGGTTCCTTTCTCTCCCAACGAATCTCCGCTGGAGGCTACCGCTCGCTAGATCGTTGCAAACGCGACTGTCGACGCCAACCAGCTGGGGTCTCGCATTTTAAAGTTGAGTGCTCGCTCGGCTCCCGGTTTATAATTTGCCCTATAGTTAACATTGCTTGCAATACAGGGTGTCTGTCGTGCCTTGCCTTGATGTAGATTAGATAAACTCTTGCAGTGTATTTAGTTTAATTAGAGTGAGGGATCTATCTGGGTAGAGTCTTCCCTCGCACGCTTAGTGCGCATGTCTGTCATATTTATGATGCGGTTAATCCAGTACAGTAGCTCCTCCGTTTAACAACAGTATTAAACCTACCCTACCAAAAGGTGTTACCCAAAAACTTTCCACTTCACTGTTGTCACTTTCACTGGCCACTAAAAATAAAAAGGTTCTCTTTCTCGTAGGTCTTTAGGGCTTAGGCTAAGGAACCTTAAAACTGGCTGCTCCGGTTTACGGCTCACATTTCCATATTCTTTGTCAGCAAGAAAGTTGTTCTGCCGAGTTGATATATAATTTATGCCTACTCAAATGGGTTTCCCTAACTAATTGATGTCGGGATAAAGAAGAAACTCAGGTAGTAAAGTCTCTGCGGGGGCACCTTTCACTGTACCCCTTTTTTCGGGCGATAAGCCCAGGCCACTGATAGCGGCTCTGAGTTCGTGTATTGTCATTTAGCGGTCACGTTTGCTACGTCAGTGGTCGGTGGCTGATAAGGAACTGTTGTGTGGTTTCGCTATATAGATAGTTCAGCCTGGGTGTGTCGCGGGTCAAGCCGCAAGTGTTGGCTAGCTAGGGCGCTAATTTGATGTATTGCCACGCTAATGAGCTGCCGTGCTGGCCTGAATCCATTTGATGGATGCCAGCTATCGGGGATGGTATTGGGAGCCATGCAATGACAGCCTCCACGCCTCGGCGAAAGAGTCATGCAATCATTCTGTCCAGGATCGAAGGAGAAGACTGCTATCATGTCCAAACTGGTCCGAGCAATCCATCATTTTGCCAATGCATGGATAGTTTATCATAATTACTAAGTGAACCGAGTGAGGAGCTCGCTGAGATCTGTTCTGTTCTGTTCTGGCCATCTACAGGCATTGGTTCTGGCCGACCGACCTCCTTAGCGGCCTGCAGAACTCGTTGCTGACCCAATTCCTCGGGCCGCCACTTCACTTTTTTCGCAGCTCGGCCTGAAACTGGTTAGGAGAATTGTGTCAGAGCTAATACTCGCATTCAAACTGCAGACATCCGACTAACATATGTTGTGTTCTTCTTGTTGTCGCATTGTCCATGTCGCATTAGGCAATGACTGACAGGCGCCGATCCGCGACGTCGTCGTAATGGGCAACCGCATCGCATCCACCCGAGGCGACATCTGCGGCGGAGTGGAGGAGGGAGCCGCCGGCGAGGGCACCTCCAGGTTCAACACGCGCCGCCGCTACCAGCAACACAAGCGGGAGTACTGCCTGCAGAGCGAGTATCGCTCCAAGACGCTCCCAGCCCGCCATCCGCATCACGACCAGAGCCAGAGCCAGGCCCACGACCAGGGCAAGGAGCGGCTTGGCTCCAGCAGCTGCCTAGGGGCCGGACCCAATGCATCCAATGGCACGCCTCCACACAACGGGGAGACCTCGAGGGTGCTGTTTCTGCTCTACTTGATCAATCGCACTTGGAACGTCGTCATGGACACGATGGACACACGCACCAAGAGGTAAGAATCCATTCTCAGCCCGCAACACATTCTTAAATTATCATAATGGGAAATAAATACATATTTTACTTTTTAATGAGTAATCCAGGCCTGTATTTGACGCTACTAATTATCTTCTAGTCGTTCGCCACGCGGAGCTTCCCCGCAGAAGGAGGAGACTGCGGACATTGAGCTGCAAGAGCGGCCTCTGGATGAAGAGTGCTCCATTGGCATCACCGACTTGGATGCCTCCTCTATTTGCTCACAGTACTCCTGCTGCAGCTGCAGCTACTGCGACGTGGAGACAGTGGGCACACAGACAAATGTATACAGCTCCATTGGCGACGATTATTCCCTGGACTCCATGTATGAAGTGGGCAAATCGGTGGCAGACAGGTAAGCCGAGAAATTGATTCTATAATGAAGTAAGGGGGATATAGAAGACAGCTCTCGTCAGCCATGCTTGGCCAAGAAAATAAAGCCTACTTTCTGGCTTTCTTAAGACAACAAACAGTATGCAATAAAAAGCGTTGCTTGATTTTATGCTGATACTTTATTTTTCGAACGAGTCAGGGAAAGCCACTGCTTAGAAGCAGCTGTCGATGGAGGGCAGGGAGCCGCTGCAGTACTTCCAGGTGGACCAG
>JAEIIJ010008793.1:0-14986 GCA_018904815.1 Drosophila ogumai | reverse complement strand
GAAAATACTTTATGTTTAAAATTAATATTAATTATATTTCCATAGCTCTAGCTAACCCAGTTTTTGAGAAGAATTCAATTCTTCATGTTTCTGTTTAGGGTTGCTCTCGTATCCCAAAGGACCTATTGCATACCGACACATTTTGCAAACAACAAATTGTCTTTACTTTAATTTCAGCCAACAAATTTGTACTTTTTAGCATACCAGATCTCATCTTTTGATATCTTTTATATATCTCTTTCAAATAACTTATAATCCGTTTAGGTCTGGTAGCAACAGAGCTACTGGCCGCTTTTATCGAATAGACAAACAAAAAAAGACTGTAATCTGTTTAGGTGCAACACAAACATTATCTTTGGCACTCTGAGTTGGGTCTAGCTTCGATCTGTCCATCATTGATCTGCATACGAGCCTTGAGGACGACGGACGAGGATGCTAAGTGAGTTCCTCCTCGGCAGCGTGCGGCAAGTATATCAATTTTGTCAGATCGGGGGTTGGCCGACCGATCCTTCGTCCCAGAAATCAGGATCGGGAGGATCGCAAAGATGGGGAGGATCGGAAGATCGGAGGCCTTAGGGGCAAGACAGGTAGTGGCTGCCTTCCTGGTTCCCTGGCTTCCTTATTTTTCTTTTTTTAGGCTTTTTATGTGACAATGATGATGGTTTCGCCTACCCAGGCTTGTTTTAGGCCGCTCAGTGTTTACTTACACCACTTGAGCTCGGCTCGAGGGGGAACCTTGACGAGGGTCGGGGATAGGATCGCATCGGATCCTCTCCGCCCTGAGAGCCTTTTTTTTCCTACTTTACTTTGCCCAATGCCCTGAGCCTGTGGCTGTCTCCCGGTGATATGCCCAATTTATCACAGGAAATTAGCTGCTATTTAGCAGCGTTGTATGTCCAAAGGGGGTGTCAGGGTGTCAGGAGCGTTAGGGTGTTGGGTGCTGGGTGGCACCGTGTGAGGGGCGAACTTCATGTTATTTGGCGTGATAATTTGTGCAATTGTGGATTGGGCAGAGAGGAGGAGCAAGCAGAACGTCTCTGGTTTCGCCCAGGAGGAACCTCCGGGTTTCCCATTACTTATGAGAGCCTTAACTTCTTTCCCCTTATTTTGGATTTTTTTTTTTTTTTGCCTCTACTTATTTTTTTTTTGTCGAGAACCCTAGAGGGGCGCATCGAATCGCCAACCTTTTTGGCGCCATTTTCGCCTGGCATCTGAGGAGTATCTGCGGGGTGAGAGCATCGCTCATTGCTCAACGAGCATCGAGCTGCAGGCATCGAGAGTATCTCATTTCCAAGTGGACAAGATAACATGGTAGGATATATATTATATGGTGGGTGGTGGGTGTGTGGCTAGCTGGAAACCCGCACTAAGAAGCTACAAAGCATCACACAACAAACTACAAAAGCTACGGATTACATCAAGATCAATGAAAGATGGAGGAGTGTTTGTGAATGGGATTTCTTTTTTTTTTTTTTTTTTTTGGATAGAGAAAAGGCCTGGTTCGATCGATTTTCGCAGGAATTTATAGTATATATTGTATATAGAGGATATAATGTACGTACCTTGAGGTGCCAGCACCTTCCAACTGCTGTCGATCCAAAGGCGGATCGAAGATCTGTTCGCGATCCTCCTTCGATAGTTCCAGGTCGGCGAATTGGTCCAGTTCGGATGCCATTGTTCTCGGTTTTTGGATGATGTAGGGGGACGTATATATATTATATATTTGATATATATATATTATGTGCTGTGTTATGTTTCGCGAGTCGGTTATATATATTATATATATATACGCCTAAATGTATCGAAATACGGGGAGCAGAAACCGAAAACTGTTGCAGAAAGAACACTTTAGAATTTTAATTTGGCGATTTGGAAACGCGAATCCGAAGGAGAAATCGGAAATCGGTGGTTTATATATCCCTTCTTTTTGCTTATGTTGTTTTATGTTTTGATGTTTTTGTAGCTCGTCTTCGTTTTACTCCTGCTTTAACTCTTTTTTTTTTTTTTAAATATTTTTGTTGCTTTTACTTTTTGTTTTGTTTGGTTTTCTTTTTTGTGCTGGTTACGTGCTACGTGTGGAATGATGACTTTTTGAATTTTGCGCGCTCAATTACTTGATTACCTCATGTCCTTGATGGATTTCACGTTGGTATTTGATTTAGTTTTTTTAAATATATTTTACAATTATTTCTTAATTTTCTTTGTTTTAGCCAGAATTTTTGCTGGATCGAAACTTTTGGCTTAAGTCTGCTGCTGCTGTTGACCCGGGGCAAAAAAAAAGTTTAGCGAGCGATGGTTGTTGAATTTTTATTGGTGTCGCGTTAGCATTTCTTTTTTTTACTTTACGTTCTCGAAAAAAAAACTTTTTCCCTGTGGTCTTAAGTTAAGAGCTTTAATTTCGAAACTTTTAATCGGATGGGTTTTTTTGTTGTCCTTGTTGTTACTTTAGTGGTTTTTTGTTTGTTTATTTTTGGTGTCAATTGGGCCAAAAAAAAGAGTTATCTGTGAAAGACATGGTGGAAAAAAGAGCAATTAGTTTTGTGGCTTGGATTTTGCGATTTATCGGGGGAGAGTGGGGGCCCACCCATGCAAGGGTTAACATTAACAGCTGTTGCAGCTGCGATCGACACGCCGCACCGGCCGGCCGGCTTTCTTTTTCGGCTGAGCGCGCGACTAACAGAGAGAGTGAGTGAGTGAGCAAGCGAGAGTGCGATGAGTGGGACAGTGTGGGAGAGCGGTGGAGCAGCGACGCCGGCGCCGACGCGTGAGAGCGGGTGGCGGCGACATTAGATGCGTGAGAGGAGGCGAGAGCGAGAGCCTCATTTGAGTTGACTTTGATCTTGGCATATGAGTGAGTGTGCGTGCGTTTTTGTTGGTGGCATTTTTTTTATTGTTGTGTTGCTTTTGTTGTTTTCTTTTCTGGTTTATTTTTTGTGGTGAATAAGTAGACGAAAGAATAAAAAAAAAACGAATTTCGCATATGGCCCAAAATTGGGGAAATTTTTCGGCCTCTCATTTGTTTTTTGTTGTCTTTTGGCTTACTTTTCTAATGCTTGTTCGTCGTGTTGTTGTTATAATCTGTTGTTGTTTTTATTTTGGTGTCTTGTGTTTGTTTGTCGATTTTCTTATTGTGTGCGCCAAAGAGTTGCCCGCTTTTTCTTGCAGTGGAGTGTTGGAGCTTTGCAGATGATGTCAGAGTTGCCTTTTCGAAAAACCAAATAAAAAAAATAAAAACAACATATATGTATTTATATGTGAGTTTTCGTGTTATTCTTTGCTTTTTGGTTTAAGCGCGTGTTTTTAACTTTACATTTGTTTTATTTTTTTTGGCAACACTTGTTTTTTTTTTTTGAAGACTGAAAAAAACTTGCAAAAAAATGTTAAGCCGAGTTGTTTTTGTTGCACAAACACACACATACACGCACGCACACAAATAGGGCCAGAGGCAAGGAAAGAACATGAAAAGAAAGGCCAACGAATTAAACGAAAGTGGGAACAAAAAATACAAATATGCCACGAAAAAAGTAGAAGCAGCAACAAAAACCCCCACGCACCTTCCCTCTCCCTCCTCACGCTTTCTATCTCTCTCGCGCGCGCTCACTCGGATGATAGTTGGTGGATCCGTTATCCGTATTTGTGGTCCGCTAACGTATCCGTAATCTGCTTTATCCGTGTTGTATCCGTGGCGCGAAAAGAAACGAAACCAACAAACGAGCGAAAAAAAAAAAAAAACAAAAAAAACGGAAAAGTGTAACACAAAAAAAAATTGATTCAAGGCTGCGTTGCTGCTGCTGCTTCTTCTCCTGTGTCGTCTTGTGTTTTTTCGGATGTTTTGCGTTTGGCTATTTCTCGTGTGTTTTTTGCTTGCTGTTTTTGGTTTTTCGGTATTTCTTTTTTGTGTGTTGGGATTTGTATAATTTCTTTTATTTGGGGCAGCGGCGGTCGCGACTCGCGGTGCTACTGCTACGTTGCTTACAGTTAGGAGCGTTTTCAGACACTGAACTGCCGACCGAGCGAGCGGCGGCGGCAGGCAGAGCAGCAGCACCGGCGGCAGCGGCGGCGGTAGCGGCAGCGACTGCGACGCCGCAGTTCCACTCGAAAATTGCCGAAATTCCAATGCGCGTAGAAACACAACACACACACAACACACAACCACACTGTTCGGACGCTTGGAGAAGGCGAAGAAGGAGAATCACAAGGCAAAGACCAAACCAAGAAAGCCCGTGCACTGGTATGTGTGCTTATCTGCGGATTGCCGAAAAATTTTCGGTGAGTGAATCCGCCTCTTGAGTGAGATTGCCTGCCACCGAGCGCAAGTGGATCGAGTGGCTTTTGATTTTCGACGCTTTTTCACTCTTTTTTTGCGCTTTCGTTGAGTGGCGCGGAAATTGATAAAAGCGGCAATTAAAACAATGAGACTCGGATGAATCTAGAAAAAATGGAGGCCTAGATTGAGTTGAC
Organism: Drosophila ogumai; assembly: GCA_018904815.1. Taxonomy (NCBI): domain Eukaryota; kingdom Metazoa; phylum Arthropoda; class Insecta; order Diptera; family Drosophilidae; genus Drosophila; species Drosophila ogumai. The sequence goes on along the minus strand of JAEIIJ010008793.1, from coordinate 10,525 downwards.
GATGGGGGAACATCTAAGCAGATTTTGTATAAATGTAGTTTTTTTTTAAAGAAAATATAAAGGAAAACTACTCATTTAAAAACACGTTATACATAAAGTTACATACAGTTATAAATGTAAAATCTCAATGAATTTCTCTTAAATATGACTTTAAAATAAATTAAATTTAGAGGGAAAAAGGATAACTATGGAGGTAAGGATATCTGCAAACCTCTACTCCATTCTTTACTAATAAAGAATCCCTCAACCAATAATTAAGTACCTAATAAACCCGGCTCAATTTTGATTTGTTGAATTAAAACCTATAAAGGCTATTAACAATCTATAAATAAAACTATCACTAGGCCCTTATCACATCGTCGAGTTTACACTCAAAGTTCGAGTTATGGATGTGGGACTGTGTTTACCAGTTGTTCCAGTCTCCACTCCAAAATTGCACTCAAAAAGCGGCGCAGAAAAGACGCGCGCGTGTTAAACCAACAGGCAGAGTGGGTGGGAACGAGATGGACGATGCCCAGGACTCCTGTGCCACTCTCCCCCTCTCCCTCTTTCTCTCTCTATCTCTCACTCTGTCTCTCTCGTTTGGCCACATCTTGCGGCTGGCGCTGGCGTTGGCGTTGGCATCGCTGCTGGCGTTGCCAAAAAAAGCAAGAAGCGCACACATAGGAATCCAGGGATATACACATACACACACACAGACACACACGGCCGCCCGCCAAGGATATTGGCTTTGTATTGGTGTAGCGATGGTGACGACGGCGGCGCTTAAGCTCTCTGAAAACCGAAAAACCGAAAAACTGAACTCAACTGAAAAGCGAAAAGGAAGAAGGAAGCGGCAAAGGAAGTGAACGAACACATACAAACACAAAAGCTACTCTGCTCTGTATTCCTGGCTCTGCTGCTGCTGCCTTTTTTTTTTTTTTTCTTAGAAAAGACGTAAAAAAAGCAACGCAAAAAGCAGCCGAAAAATTGAAAAACGAAATGCGAGCACAGGAGCTAGGAACTTCGGGGAGGGGGAACAGCAGTGTGGGGGGGGGGGACACTTTAAGCTTGTTTCGCAGTTTCCCACTGAATCGTAGTTTTGGGAGGGCGCGAGGAGGGCCACAAGGTTGTTCCTCTGCTTGCTCCCTTTAGTTCTTAGTCCTTAGTACAGCGATGTCCTTGAGCCGAAAGTTCAAGTCCAAGCGCGGAGAAAGTGGCCCCGGGAATGCCCCAATTTTTAAATAGGAGGACCTTTTTGGACTCCTTCTTGGGGAGCCAACTAAAAACACTTTCTTGGCAGGGATGTTGGGGTTTTTATTAATATTTACATATGTATATGTGTGTGTTATTTAAACCGTAAGAGTTTTTGGAAGTTTAGAGAGCTTAAAACTATAGAGTATATATGTATATTATAGCTACTGATCAATTTCATAAATCAAAATTACAATTTTATTAATAAAATTAATCAATTTTTAAAATTTTCAAATAAAATAAAAATTGATCAATTTCATCAATTTTACCATAAAATAAAAATGTATTCAAGAACCTTTTGCGATATCCTTTCTTCTGCAAATTGTATCCTTTTTAAAATGTAAGCTAGAGTAATCCTTTTTAGAAACTGACAAAAAATAGTAATCCTTTTTAAACAGTCTCTAAATTCCAACTTTAAAATCTATTAATAAAAACACTGCCTTATCAAGGACTTCTCACACTTAAATTAAATTAAATTAAATTAAAAGTTAAAGTCTTCATGGTATGTAAATATCCTTTTTAGAACAATCGCAGATCTTGTGAACTTTTAGTCCTTAATATTTTAAAACAATGACATATTTTGCCTTCCCTATTTCCTTGATAAAACTATATTTATCTAAAAATGTTGTGTTGTTTATTATCCTTTTAGGAATCTTAAATGATTAAGAAATTATATCAATAATTTTATATCCCCAATTAGGTTGCTATTTATTATCCTTTTTAAATTATTAAGAATTTATTGAAATAGGGGTGCCCTAAAGAGCACAAAGAAGGCTTCTAACTATCAGTTTTATAGATTCCCACTCTTAAGTATATAGAATGCAACAAAATATCCTTTTTTTAACACAAACTTGGTGACTCTTAAGGAGATATCATCACACTCGAAGTGTTGAAGGCGCTTCAAAAATCAAACTGTAGCTGCCCTAAGATGCTTGTATTTATTGTTGTAGCTCTCCCCCTGGTCCCCTGTTGCAGCAATAAAGGAGCAAGCAAAGGAGCTCACTTGTTGCATGCACAGCAACTGCACTCTGGCGGCACTCTGACCCTTCAGTGTACCCGGTCTTGCACGCGTCGCAATCAAAACAAAATCAGGATGCGCGAGGGTAAGAACAGGGCAGGGGCCAGGGCAAGGGTAGGGATCCAGGAACCAAGGAAGATGGAAGGAGGAAGGAGGAAGGACGACGAAGGAAGCAGGAATAAGGAAGGTGGATGGATGGTGCAGCAGCAGCAGCAGCAGCAGCAGCAATTGCAGTTGTTGAAGGTGACATTAATTGACGTTTAATAGGCCTCATCTCTCACCCAAGGGTGGTCGCTGCTACATGGTTTAAATTAGTTCCACCCTTGGTCCTTGCTGCTCCTGCTGCTGCTCCTTTTTGCCTCGCCTGCGACAAGCCAATTAGAGGTGGCGAAGCCTGAAAAGCTTTTTGTCCTCGCAATCATTTCAAGCAATTTGCAACAAGCAACAAAAGTGCATCGCCTCGCCCTGCCTGGCTTCCGAAAAAGGGCTCTTCAGGGGATGATGAAAACCAGTGGCACTCCTGCCGGAGGGGTGGCGACTCCTGCGGCTGCAACATCATCCCACCAGAGGTTAACCCTATGCATGGGCTACCGGGTGGGCGTGGGCTTGACCTTCCCCGGCAAACGGCAATTGGCAAATGGGAAGCACAAAAAATAAAAAAAAAAGAACGCCTGTTGCAGTTTGCAAACTTTTCGAGGGCTTCCCATGTCCTGTTCCTTTTCTTGTATTTTTTTGCAAGAGGAAAATGGCGCGCGCGCAGCAAAGTGCAGCAACCCCTGGCCGGTGACCACCCAATGCCACCCACTCGGTAACGCGAATGAAAATGCCGAGAGCTATGTGTGTGTGATATCCTTTGGGTGGGCGGCGGTGGTGGTTGATTGCACTGTGCACCGACTGCAATGGCGAACGCACTCGAATTTGATTGAGTTGCACACACACACACACACACATGGCTACGGAGACAGGACTCGCCTTGATACAGTGTGTGGGAGGTACTTATTTTAAGCCGCTTACATATGGCAAGTAAATCCTTCAAAGGCAACATATGCTGTCCACTTAAAACTTTGTATTTGATTTAAAGGACATTAAAGGACCCACAAGCCAAAGGATTGACCTTGCTCTCGTCCTTAATTAGCTGATTTTTCCCAGTTAAAACTGGGAAAAGGGGGAACTTAACCCTAGAACACCTTGAAAATAAATTAACGCCAGGAAGTACAGCAAAGGGATAACTGCGGCATAGTTTCCCTAGCTTTTTAGCGATTTTTTCTCAAATGAAAATTAGTAATTAAGCAAGGCAAATTGATTTTCCAGGGGAGAGGAAAATCACCTGATGGAAACTGTGACCGGAATAATCAAATCGAGGCAGTTTAGCTGCGGTTCTCTGGAATTCAATTACAGCTTAGCTGAAAGCTGAAAGCTAAAAGCAGACAGCAGAACGCACAACTCTACGATATCCATTATACACACAAAACAGGACACTAAACAATTGAACGAACGCGTACTGCGAAGCCCGTTTGGCTACAGGACACCTCCTTAAGGACTAGATAAACGCGACGAGCTGCGAAAGGGATGAGAGAGGGTCTTGCAAGGGGTAAGGCATCATCCTCCAGGCATCCAGGCATCCAGGCATCCAGGCAAAAGCAGCCAACCAGCTGCGTAAGCTGTCTGCCGCCGCCTGCCTACCTAAGCTTTCTTAGAGCGCCGGCTCAAGGACAAACCGCGTCAAAAGGAGCGCTGCTGCTGCCGCTGCCATACATAGAAGCGGTACAGTTGCCTCCAGGCGATCGAAGAAAAGGGTATCATCCATCGCGGATATGCAAACCTCCCCCCAACAAAAAAAGCTGAAACGGAAGTGGAGAGTAGATCCCACCAGATGGAAGATTCTATTAGGGCGTTATCTTTGCCAAGAAAATAAATCTCCCAGAGGCGAGGAGAGATTTCTAACTTGAGGATAGAAATTTCAATTTTAATCAAGGCAAGTCAACCAATTAATCATTAGAAATTGGGGAAGGAGTCTTTTGAAAGAGGGGTTCAGAATATCTTAAAATCCTTGAGATAGGGAAAAAGTATCTGCCAGATAAAAGCTATCTAAGACCTGCCAAAGGGATGTAGACTCTTTTGATATCCTTAAGATATGTATTATAAAGAGTATCTCTCAGATAAATTGTCAAAAAAAGCTATCTAAGATCTTGAGATAGATAAAGAGTATATTCCCGAAAATTTGCCTAAAAAAAAGCTACCCAAGACCTGCCAGAGAGATGTACACTATCTTCATATCCTTGAGATAGATTAAGAGTATCTCCCAGATAATTTGGTCTAAAAATGCTATCTAAGACACCGCCAAGACCCTTCCCAAACGCTAAGGAATGTCCTCCTTCCAATTCTGGCACCTCCTCTCCCCCTCCCCCCGGAATTCCACACCCCCTCTATCTATATACTATTTCAACTTTCCCTTTCACCAACGGCTGTTGAACTTTAAAATTGATCCGATTTTCTGCTTTCTTTTCGCATCTTCCATGCAATTCGCCTCACTTGAGGGAAATGCATTAAATTTAGAAGCAGACGCCGCGCGATTAGAATGAGGAAGAGCACAGCAAAGAGTGGAGCACAGCTCGGGGCGATATAAAATAAAAGTACGAAAAAAAAATAAAAATAATAAAAATAAATAAAAATGTGGAAAGCAGACGCTCCTCCATTCATGCCACGCGCATCTTGCGCCGTCGAGACATTTCAAAATAGACGCCAAGCACGCAACCTCCTTCGTTCCACAGAGGAGCCTCCCCAAGCGATGTTCGCCTTCCGTTTACTCCGCCATCCATGTCGCGGAGTGGCCACTGTCTGGCTGTCAGCCGTACAATGTTGCAACGCAGCGGAGGCCCCGCTGTGCCGGAGTTGCGGCCGGAGGAGACGGAGGAGCATTCCGCACCATCGTTGGAATTATGAATGAAAGGCAGACACGAGAACCAACACCGAGGGGGCGGGGGGTGTGTATTAGCCACTAGGCAAATTCTTCCTAGATATCATGGTTTACTTAACCGGAGATCTAGATAAGTATCTATGATTCTATGATGAATGTAGAAAGCCTAGAGATGAATCTTTATAACCAATCTTTCTAGCTTAACATTTGAAAAATAATTTAGTAAACCCTCTCCTGCAACCAACAGGTCCTTAAAGGACATAGAGGTGTATCTTTGATTGAGAAAAACCGATTACTCGATGGCTCTATAAGCAAACATTTCGAGTGTCCTCCGCCTGCCTGTCTGCCTGCCAGAACAGGAGTGGTGTGCACACACACCACACACGGCTCACTGCCTGTCCAACGGTGTACAGGATATACTTACAGGCTTAATTGGATCCGCCTGGGCTGCTCATCGATAGACTGGCCTTACAGGAACTTAGCCTCACAGAGAGAGCGAGAGAGGATGCTAAGGTAACATATATCCGCTTCCGTTTCTGGTTCAGATTTTTCTCTGGTTTTTCTTCGGCCTTCTTTTCCTGCTGCTTGACAAGTTTTGAGATGGAATTTGATTTGATTTCAGCTTAAACTTTTCGTGAGAGGCACCTCCTAAGCTATATATAGCCGATCCCGGATCTGTCTCACTCTAGAAGTCCAGCTTTTGGGAGGATCGCTTAGCGTGGACAGGACAAGGGGATTGTGGCTAAGGTGCTTTTGGTGATTAATTTGAATGCCGAAAAATAGGTTTTCTTTGGATTGGCTTTTTGCTAATTCTCGGATCTGTATCGATATGTGGGTGTTATGTATGTATGGGTGATCGCTTCTCTTTACCCCTCCGATTTCTGGCTTATTTGTTGGATTTGCTGGGTCTGTGTGGGTGTGTATATTTCGGATTTTGTTTAAATTTTTGGGTTTTTTTTTTGTTTGATGAAAGAAAATTGAAACCGAGTTTTGTGGGAAAGAGAAAATTTGTTGGGCCCTTTTTGACAGGAGTGCAAATGTTAACTTGTTTTCGAATTGAATGGAGGCATATATGTTTAGTATTTCCAAAGTGCTTATATGATTAAATATTCATTCGTACGTAAAAATATAAAACCTGTTTAAATATATTTTTTGAAAGTACTGATTACATAAGGAGGGGAGCCTATAATTGCTTTCCCTTTAAAAAACAGTCTATAAAGCTTCAGTTCAAATTTAGGATTTTAAAATTGTTAAACTTTTCCTCAAAGGATAATGACAGGAAACGTTAGTTGGTTGTCGCCTTTTCAATTCAATTCGATTCGCTTTGCATTTATTTTATTTGCTTTGGCTTATTGATTTTTGCGTAGGTGACAACCCTGACGGGGGCACGGGGGCCATATGCGTGGGTGCATGGGTGCGAGCGAGACAGAAGCAGCTGCGTGAGTGCGTACAAAGTAGACAGGAAAAATGGTCTCTCTCATCCCACAATCCTCCGCCACCGCCACCACCTCTCTTACTCTCTCGCCTCCCTGTCCCGCTCTTGACGCCCTCTTCCACTACCTCTCACTCTCACTCTCTCTCTCTCGCCTCATCACCCTCCTCGTCTTTTCCCTCTTTCACTTACACTTTGGTATATAATTAAACCGCTAGAATTCTTTGGTTAATTCTTCTGATTTCGCCTTCTCCTTTTTGGCTCCTTCTTCTTCGTTTGCACTTTTCTTCTTTCGAGAACTTCTTCTTTTAGAACTTCTTTTTATCTTCTTCTTTATCCGCTTCTCTACACACTTTCCACTTGTTTTGCTTTTGCTTTTTGTGGCCTTTTGTCACTTTTTGAAGAAACAACAACAAAAAAACGCAAATGGCGGCGGGGCCGAATCGAATTCTCGAACTAACTGTGCTGCTGCTGCGGAGCTAGAGCTGCTATTTAACGGTAAACTGTGCGACCTGTGAGCGAACGAACTGTAAAACGGTAAACGGTACTGTGAGCTGTGAGCTGAGCTGAGTGTCGAACGAACTGACGCAACGGCGACGAGTGAACTGCCGGATCCGGATCCCAAGGTGTCTGCGTCCCGATGAAAATGCGAGGAAAACTCGGTAACGCGCCACACAACAGCGACGCCGGCAGCGGCGCATCGCGACAGCGTCGACATCGGCTGAGGCTGCGGCAGCGGCCGGCTGAGGCATCGGCGTCGGCGTCACATTTTCCCATCCAGCTAACGAAAACAGTGAAAGTTGTAAACCAAAATGGCTGACCCTGCCTGCTCCTGTGTGTGCGTGTGTGTGAGTGCGTGAACGTGGAGCGGCGTCTATCCGCCTGTTTATCCGATTCAAAGAGCAGCCAGCCGCCGGCTTAGCGTACACTGAGCGAAAAGAGTCAACAGCCGGGCAGACTAACCTTTTATCCTTTATCCGGACATGGTTTTAATTAGCTCTTTTTGCTTTTTTTTAACTGGTTTTTAATTTGTCCGTGTCTCTTTCCATGTCTCTCTGTAGACTCCCAAGTCCTTGCTATTTGTTATATATTTTAAACGAAACCATGTCTTTTTGTTTATTATTTTAAAATTTATATTATCGGATAAGGATAAGGGTCTGCCGCATTGTACGTTGTGCTTTCCTGCTCTTGTCCCAGCTGGCAGCAGTTTTCCATCGATCACTGTGCCAGCTGTTGGACCTGTACTATGGCGCAGTGCTGTTGGTTTTTTTGTTTTTTTTTTTTTGTGAGCCTAGAAGGTTTCCCGACAGAGAAATGGAAAAACTAACGAAAAGGCCACGGATAAACGAATATTTTCCATCTGATTGGTTTGGACGTTGGCAGCGACGCGGCAGCGCTGGGATGTGACGCTGGCAGCGACGTCAGCGTCAAGGGTGAGTGTGAAAAGCGAAAATTCATTGTCATCAAGCGAGTGCGGCGCGTCGGAAAAGTCGTGGAAAATGCTGAAAACAAGGGTGAACCCAAGACTGTGCCTCTCTTTCTCTCTCTCTTATTGCTTCGCTCACTGTTCCCTGTTCTCTGGTTCTCCTTCATTCCCCGCTCCTTCTTGTGAAAATGTTAGGAAAATTCAGACAGCCACAGCTGCTTCACAAAAAAAGAAAAGCAAGTCTCTGGGAAAACAAAGGGCATATGGAAACAGGAAGAAAAGAGAGAGGCGAGGAGAAAGGGAAAAGGGAAAAGGAAAAGGGAGGAGAGAGAGAAAGCGGACATGGAACTGTGGATCCTATTCCACCTACGATTGCCACTTGAGGGCCAGAGAGTTGTTTGCATCCCAAAAATAAACATCGCAAGGCACTAATTTCATTTAAAAATACCAATCTTATTTGGCATTTGATTGATTAGGGTGGGGAAAACTGTGAAAAACGAGATTCCCGATTTAATGATTTAAGTGGAGTTATCTCATTAAGCTGTCTCTTGATTTTTTATTTAATTTCTTTAATTTATTTGTATTCATTTAGTTTCTCTAGAGGGTGGAGTTTTTTTAAGCTGTCCATTGTCTTTTTTTTAAATTTATTTAATTTAATTTATTTATTTCATTTAGTTTCACTAGGAACTCTTCCCAAAAAAACTCCTCTTCCCAGCCTTTCTTTTATATCTATTATTAATTTTTAAAATTAATTTCCCAACCAATTCTACAAGTATCTTAAAATTTCTTTATTGGAAACACTAAATTCCAAGGACCTTTCCAACTGGAAGAGCGAGGTGTCAAACAGCGATAACGGCGATAATTCTGCATCGTTTCTACTTCGTGTTTCTTCTTCCGATCCTACTTTTCTTACTGTCTTTAACACTCTCTCTCCCAGCTTACCACTCTCTTCCACTACTACTCCTCCTCCTCGTCGGCTATTCCTCTTTGTTGCCGCTTCTCGTTAAGTTATGTATGTTAAATCCGATGCGCACCCCGCAGCAGCAGGAACAACAAAGTATTTCCGACTGTTACCAACCCAAAAAACTCAGCCCATACACACACACACACATGCAGACTTTGTCCCGTTTTCGAATTTCCGAGACAAGCGAAACTTGCGTAGTTTTTCAACCCCAAAATTCGGGACAAGGACAAGGTCGAGGATGTGGCTCTACGCCACTGAACAGCGGCGAGAGGGGGTGCTTTAAACAGTGAGGGGGAGTCTAGCCCCTCGTCTCCAAAATGATTGCCAAAAAGCCACACTTTAGGTAGCTCCTGGGAGTCCTTTAAAATACAAAAATAACCCCCCTAAGTGATCAATGTATTCTTATTGAAAAAGTTAAAAAAAAAGAACTAGTTTGGATAAAGAGGCTTTCGAACCCCTTGGAACTCCTCTTGATTTGGGATAAGCCACCACCACCTCTGGTCCTTGGGACTGTGGCTGAGGTGCGTTCCTGCGTATGCCAGGAATGTTTTCAGCCGGCTGGCTTCTGATTGTGCTCCCGGCTCTAGCTCTATCCTAGTCGCGTCGTCCTGCCTCCCCTGCACCGCGCAAAAGGACGAGGGTTCGTTGAGGAGGATAAGGAAAAGCCACCACCCACCCCAAAGGCAACTGCGACGCATTTTGGTGTGTGTGTCCCAGGACTGTGCGTTGCCATGCTGCGATTTCCATTTCGATTCGGGATAAATGGGATCGGATGGGATGGGGGGGAGGACTAAGGGAAGTGGGATGGCCTCGAACGGGATGCTAAAAAATGGGATGGCCTCAAATGGAAAGGCACAACGGGATGGTATGGAATGGTATGTGATGGTCTGGTTTGAGGGGTTGGGAAACGCACAGTGAGCGTTCCATTCCGCTGCGTTCCACCGTTAGCTCTGCTTTTTTGGGGGTGTCCTGTTCTTGGCTCGTGCCGTCTCTGTTGCACCTCCTCGAGGATCAAAAGCAGCGCGGCTGCGAATGATAAACGTTCCGTTGCGTTCCCCCCCTCCCCCCTTTTTTTTGTGTTCGTATTTTATTTATTTATTTTTTTTTATTATTATTATTTCATTAGATTGCAACCCTCGTGGTGTGTGTGTGTCCTTAGCCCCGTCCCGCCCTTGGCCGCGTCCCGTGGCGGAACAGGGATAAATGATGGCTGGAGTGGCGAAAAAGAGAGAGTGTCCTTTCAAATCTTGACGGGATTTATGTTGTTTGTTGCGTTCTCATCGCCTGTGTCCTGCGACGACCATTACGGAATTCATTCGCGTTGACGTCACCGCGAGTGCAGAGGACTTAAGCGGGGTCCGTTTGCTGCCGATAGATGCCACCCACTAATCCTTTTGAGTTCTAATCCCCACTTTGTGCTTTCCCCCTCATTAAGCCTTTGCTATAGGCGGCAGCAGTATCTAAGGAGTTGCCTCGGCATTATCCTTTGAACAATTTGCTTGCATTATATGTAAATATGTATTATTATAAAGATT